>JAECUM010028040.1:0-41959 GCA_016617855.1 Megalonaias nervosa | reverse complement strand
TATATATATATATATATATATATATATATATATATATATATATATAAACAAGACGTAAGGTAAATATTCAAATTATACAGAATTCTTATATATGCATGGTATGGATGATCATGCAATAGCCAATATGTATTGTCACAAGTTCTCTGTGACAAGTATCTCATATCTCCAATTTCATTTTAAATCCCCAATTCCAGTACAACAGCAAAAGGCAAATGACTTGAAACAAGGACATCACATACAAAGCATATACTGTATGCTACAAAAATTTGAACTTATTTCATTATATAAGAAAATAAATTCTAACAGTATGAAATATATTTTCTATATCTAAAAATAAAGAACATTTCCTTACAGTTAGGAGATGCTTATTTCCACAGATATCAAACTGGAAACTACGTTCTTTTTTATTATTTAAAATCGTATTTATCCATATATGAAGCGATATTTATAGTACAGATAAGATGATTGATTGTAAGGTACTTCACTGATAAAACATCAGATTCCTTTGGTACGAATTATAAAAATATAATATATTGAATATAAATAACGTTGCTGCCGCTACCAGTAACCAGCTCAATTTTATTACTACCGCTACAATACAGTACCAAACTTGCTTGATACATTTGGATATGAAATTAATGTAGTAATTAAAAAGATTAATACAAATTTTTATATGTATCTTCTACAGGTGTGACTGTTTTCTGTTAGAAGAGTAAGACACCCCCCCCCTACACACACACACACATATTTTTAAAAAAAAAACTTTAAAAGTTTTTAAAGCTACTCACAGTTCAGGCTGTTGAAACATCCACCCCTACCCCCCGCATAAACATCTTCATTTGTCTGTGATTTTATCATTATTGTATCCTGTTTATAATATAAGTTAATATTGTCATAATACAAAAATATCAGCACATTACAACTATGCAATACAGCAAAATAAATAAATTTAAACTATATACAGCCCTGTGTTTAACTTTTCATAGGAAATATTCGGGAAAAATAAATATTTAATGTAAATCCGCATTCATAAAAAACAATATTGATAGATGAATTAGCTAAAACAAAAATTATCATACATGTAGGCAATTATAATGAACAAATACTTGGATTGTCCTGTTACATTATTCTTATAGATCTATTTACCAATCCCTTTTGTTTTTTACTTTCACAAGAACAAAACATGAATGAAGACAAACTTTTCACACAATTTGAGTCTGGATTGGATATACATTCATAATTGCAAATTCTGAGGAACTAAAACTGTAGATTCTAGATTAGCCGAGACACATTTCCTTTTGTATACGACATACATTTGTAAATTATGCCTCAAGAACAGTCAGGTTATATTCTCTGGTGACTGTTTCAGGAATCATTCAATTACTGGATTTTTATTCAATATATATAGACTGTACAAAAATGCTCACTTTTTGGAAGTTTTTTTTTTTTTGCGGGCAATAAAATAAGTTTCTTTTCACTTGCTATGAGCAAAAAACCATGAAAAGGATTATATTTTATTTGCTAATTTGTTATTTCTGATGCTTTGACCTTCACAAAACTATTATATTTATGAACCTGAAATGAAATTTTAAATTTGGCCTGTTATTCCTAATATATGTTCCTCGGAACAATGGATAAGGCAGATTCCATAATTTAAATGACTTAATCACAGTTTCTCCACAGAATAATAGAAACGATTAGCCAATTTCTGACTGCAGTTGTAAGATATCTGAGCAGAAAGTAATAGCTACGTTATAAGCATGCAAGACATTTTAATGAGAGTTATAGACCCCAAAGTACTATTCCTCAGAGAAGACACAAGACTGGGTTTCACAAATTGAAGCCACACAAGTACCAGTTTGTTACTTTGTGAAAAATGGGGGTCGTTATGAGAAAATGAAGACCACCTGATGTACCTAAGTCGGAATCATGTGTCACTACATTCATGTTTCAAAAATTCTTTTAAAGTTTTCTTTTTATAAATCTTTAATGTGACAGAGGGCAGCTGAATAATTAGAACCTAAGGGTGCTATATTTATAATTTTAAATTCTTGACCTAATTTATTATTTGTGAATTTGTGATTGGTTTGATAATAATAAGAATTACAATTAATGAAGTACAATCTCCTGTAACATTATGCTTTTTGTCTCTGATTGCAAAAAAGTTTTAAAGCTTTTTTTTTTTTTTTTTTTTTGTTTTATAAATACATTCAAAGGTTGAGGTTCTGTACATTAACAATGAAAATTAAGTACTGGAAAATAATCGTACACTAACTTAACTTTACACTGCTAATCGCATGTAAACATTTTTATCTTGATAGGAACATAATTTTCCACAATTTAATTAAAAATGAAGATTGTAATAAGAATAAGATAACCTTTAGGAATGCTTATTTTTTTTTAAATTTCATTTTACCTATAAGCTTTTTTTTGTGCTGTTGATGTTGCTTTGAAATGTATTATTTTCACCGGAGGTTTTGTACAGTAGAATCACGGGAGAAGATAGACGTTTGTGAGGTGCGTCAAAATGGGTGACGTACAATACGATCCTTACAACCAGGGGTCCTCTGATGAAAGCTCGTTAAAAAGAGTACGAGGGAATATATCTTTGTCGTTTCTGATCCTTACTTTGCTAAAACAACTAATGTTTCCAAAGTAATGAGAGATATCACTAAGAAGTAGATTTCTTAAACGGTGAAAGTAAATACTTAAGTGCGTCAAAACTGGGGTTGAAGAAGATGGACCACCCTGCTGTAGTGTATGCGTTTTTTTTTTTTTTCGTAAGGTGCCTTAAATCACTTAGTTCTTCGAGAAAGCACATGGTTTTAGAGAACGATAAAACCTTCGTTGCTAACGTACACATTAAAAAAAGGGACTGAAAGAGTTACAATGTTTATCGACACAAAATGAATGCCGTAAAGTTCCGTGGGGAACATTAATTATTTCTGTTAAAGGAAAAACTTAAGAAATTTAGAGCGCCATCTGTTGTCATAATGCCATGCTAATCTCTAGTATGCCATTATAACAACAGATGGCGACACGAGTTGAACAACAAAGACGATACTGATAAAGCTTAGTATTTACATTGTTGCAAGGCCAAATCTGTATGAAAACAGCAGTTGGAATGATATAATTGTAATATGGCGAGTTTACAAACAGAATATACAAAAGTTGTAATAGCTGACATAGCGTTTGCCATACGACAAACTACAGAATCAGTTTAGTAGTTGGCAAACTGCAAAATACAATGACGCAGAAGGAAAGTAGATCTAAGCACTTGCAAGCAACCATTTATAGCTTGCATCAATGAAGAATAGAAAATGCATGGCTAGAATTATGAATGCAGCACTTGCAATTTACAGTAACGCAGAAGGAAAGTAGCACTTGCAAACTGCAACATACAATTTGCATCAATGGAGAATACAATATACATGGATAGAATTATGAAAGTAGTACTTGCAAGCAACCATTTACAATATTGCATCAAGGAAGATTAGAAAATACATGCATAGAAGTATGGCGGTAATCCCCCTCCATAGCCATTAACTCGGGTACTCTACAGCATTTCGTTATGCAACAGAGAGAATGTGATGTTACCTCCATACAATGCATATCAATACGATGACTACGATGCCCCATACTGCAATGACACAAGCACCACCTATCGCCCCAGCAATTTCATCGCCCCCAAAGGCGTCCGTTTGATCTGCAATTAATTAGAGAAAAGAACCCCATATAAAATTGATATATGGTCATGGAAAACGACAATATTCACAGAAACGGTATAAACGGTTTATTACTTGAGAAAAAAGAATTCCTAGAAATGGAAATAAGTTGAAAGGTCTGTAAGTTGATTATGTTAATTAATGTGCCACAAAGGGGACAGATGAAACGGAGATTGAATGAGGAGTCTATTTCCCATGAGTGATTATGACATTTCATTTAATAATTTCTACAATGATCTCCCGTCATAAATGATTACAAAATCGCCTTAATCAATTTCGATCTTAAGCCCTTGTTTATGGTGTTCGAATTCGGGTAACATGCTTAGATGTTTGAATTTACTATCTGGCCTCCAATAATGCGTTAGAAACTTTTATAGAATTACTCCATTTCGCTTGGAAAATAGAAAATAATTTGTACTCAAGAAATGCGTAAAATAACAGGACATCTAATATTATTCTACCACTGTAAGTGCAGCCACATAATAATTTACTTCTGTCAGTCCCTCAGTATATCCATCCATCCATCAGTCCCACGCGAGATATTGAGTAAGATTATACAAAAGTCGCCTGACGGAGATAAGTTAAATTTGATAGGCAGTTCCTGTGCACGTTTAGATGAGCACATGAGATTTATTTAAAAACCTTTATATCAAGTTTTGAATTATAAGTTCATTGCGCTTCTTGGACACGATACGTTTGTAGCAAAAACATTGTTAGTACAATTTTGCAAATATCTCTCTCTCTCTCTCTCTCTCTCTCTCTCTCTCTCTCTCTCTCTCTCTCTCTCTCTCTCTCTCACGGCACATATTGCCTTGCTTACATGCACCAGCTCCCTCTCCTACAAAAATGTGGTCACACCCCCTACGAAAGATGGAACAATGTCGAAGGTTAGTACTCAAGACGCACCAGAACTCATTCGCATGGCAAGTAAATTGTGATACACATATATAGGCACATAACCAGCTGGATGTATATTTAGAAATACTGGGTCTATACATGAAATTATAATTATAAATTGACATCTATAAACCAAGCAGAGGAGAAAATGCTTATCCCTGGATCCATGATAATATGAAATAAATTATATTGAATGACATCAATATTTTCAAAAAGGGTAAAGAATTTTAATTCGTTTCAAGCAGGCAACAACACCAACCACCTAGACGTAAAGCACCTGTGCTTTAACTGACATGACCTTGCGCACATGCACTGGCGCCCTAATCTATATGGCAAGGAACTCACCCAGCCCACCCCGAAATAAAAATGATGGAACAATGTCCAAAGTAAAAAGATGAGGTGCAAAAGATCTGAGTCGCTAGGCAGATGGAATGGAACACTTACCTTTGTGCACAGATTAACTCAATTTCTGTCTTGAATTGCGAGGTATACATGAAATGATAATTATAAATTATGACCACGTTGTAATTTGGAATATATTTATAAATAAAAGAGACCTGCATTGATTGACACCAACATAATCAAACAGGCTATAGTGAATTATAATTATTTCCAAGCTGGAATCATATTTATGTCATACGTAACGGTGCCCAACGCTAACATTTCATGCAGCAGCCCTCGAACGCACATTACAATGCCCTAATCTCCGAAAAGAGGATTGAAGAAGTCAAAAGTAAAGCCTGGATGTACCCTTTCAAAAGTTCGAAATAAAGTTGAAAGGTCGCAAAACGGTGGGAGCTATAAATGATTCGTGAAAATAGATTACATTAAACAAAAATATAGACATGAAATATGTAATGTGGCGAATTTTGAAGACGTATTGAAACTTAAGGTTGAATAAATTGTGCTTTGAAGTTATCATAGTCAAGCCAGAAAGGTCTTGAGAAAGTTCACTGATATTTCTCTTATTTCATCTCTGAAACGTAAAAGAGTCTATGTTTAAGCTTCAGTAGAATTGACCAGGTCATCGTAACGGTATAGTGACACAGAGTACATAAAAGTACCGACCGTATCAGTTGGAAGAGGACTTTATGTCAAATAATTGATCTTCAAAGGAAAGCTAATTGCAGCATATTTTAGGCTGGTGAAATTTGATGAAAGACAGGATTATTAGGGGAGAATTTTATGAACAGTTACTTCCGATTGGTCAGTAAAAATTAAGACGTACACTTTGGGAGACTGACGATTTAGGGTGCCAACTTGCTCAGAATTCTTTAGTTCGACTCTTGCCTTGTGAGAAGACAAAAGGTCCAACTCCTTGGGAAACTTGAGAATAGTGTTTTCCCTCGTAGAAAGGCCAGATAGCTGTCTTAATAAGGAAGACAGGCTATAGTGCTAGGACGCACGGTTTGTGTGGAAAGAAACAGCATTAAGATACGCAATTTCAGTTTCCATATAATATTCTATTTCATTTGTTTGGTTGTTTGCAAATGTGTTGATATGCTTATGATTCACGCATGTATTGTGTATTCATTTCGTAGGACTCTGTTGATATGTTAGAGTGTTATGCAATTTAATTCTTTAATTTTACAGTTAGTTCATGGATATAATTGACAGATTGCATGTAATCAAATATTCAATGTGTAGAATTCCATAGGAATTTATGATGTAACCCAAAGAATGCTCAAATATGCAGTATTTCATAGGAATTTATGAACTGACCCTAATAGGCAGATGGGTCATATTTCTTACGATTGCATAAATTGATTTCCTGTGTAGGATGATATTGTTATCGTGAGTTAATGACAATTGTATATTTATATATGATTTCGCAATGCTTAAATGTTTCTGCAGGTTATTCGTTACTGTAGCTAGATTTAGTGAATATTATGCCATAAGTAACTGAACATTTATCTTATTGGACAGAATTGACTAGTCAAATGTACATAAGACGTGTAGTAATGTATGCTGGTATATACGGCTGCATTTGTCTGTAGGAGCACGTGGTAATTTCTAATCAGTTGCCGTACGGCGAGGGCAATGAACTTCCATTTAAGGTCATTTGTACTAAATATAGCGGTGTACCTTACCGAAATACAGAAATCTGTAAGGACAGTTAATTGTTAAGATCACATTATGTCAGAATTTATGCAGTGTGAATCGTTAATCTGAATACGAATAAAGAGAGTTTATATATACACAGATAAGTAGTGGAACTTGTCTAGCTTGAGGCATACTCTATATTAAGGAAACAGTTTTATACTCTACCAAGAAAGGAAGGAAGGGGGAAGGAAGGAAGAAGAAAGGAAGGAAGGAAGGAAGGAAGGAAGGAAGGAAAGGAAGGAAGGAAAGGAAAAGGAAAACCCGATGAGTCAGAGGAAAATCCGCATCTAAGAGAGGTCGGAATAATCAGGGGTCAGAAAAGGGACCAAAGCGCACGCATTAGACGTGGAAAACAAGACAAGAGGAGAGAGACGTCAGGTGATGCTGTCAAGCGTGGGATTGTACTCTCTAAATTCATCATTCGTAATATGATGTAAATTGAACACTGTGACTAAATTCTATCAATGTAAATCTGTTGGATTGAAAAGGGAAATTTTGGTTATGTATTAATTGATTACATTTATTTTAGTAAATCTGTTGAATTGAAAGTGAAATTTTGGTTATGTATTAATTGATTAAATTTATTTTTATTTATTGGTAAAGGGGGCTCGTAGTTGTTTATTTCTTTCAACAGCCTTGCTCAGCTATCTGTTAACGTTCCATCTATCCGTCCACACTGGGCAATAACAACGTGGGAGGTCATTCCCTAGTTAACGATGGCCAATTCAATTAATGAGGCTTTAATGTTTTAAAGTCCCCCGTTACAAAATAATTATTTTGCATTGAACATAATCTTTTTGTGATAACAGATTAACAGATAAACTTTTAAAACGTTGAGCTTTGGCATTTAATAATTCACACCATCTATTTCATTCCTTAAGGCTAACGAACGCTTTCAGCATATATACATAAACTTGCTTCTCTATGAGTTCATGAGACTCGTTTTAAATCGAACGGTACTTTCGGCAATTCATTTTCTGTTTTATCAATTTGTTTTAGAGAGTTCGAACATGTTATAATATCTTCAAATCACAATAAAAATACAACTGAAAAAGTGTCTTTAATTTTTGTGATAAATGTAAATCCTATAGGTGTCTAGACTATTAAACATGTATGTCTTTGCTTGACACATTGGAAATTAAAGTTAGCTGTCGAAAGAACTATATATATTATATATATATATATAATACAAATAATACTATCATACAGGTTAGAGAATTTTTAATTCGTACTCTACGGAGATTCGAACCCAGGTCCGCGGATAAACGGCATCCGTCGCCTTGCCTGCACGCACCAGCTAATATTCCATCACGACTAAGCACGCATCACCAAAAAATGATGCGACTGAATTGGTACGAATTAAAAATTCTCTAACCTGTATGATAATATATGTATTAAATATTAATTCTGCCCACTATTATTAAGCATTCTTCTATAGAATCCAGGGATAGCACTTTCCGTTCTGTCTGATGTATATTTATAAGTCTCTATAATTAATCCTATATACCTTGATTTCTTTCATAGGAATCCGGAATGACTGTGTAGATAGATGAGAATTAATTATTAGGTCGTCATGCGAGTGTGTCTGCTACGCACGAGTGCATATAACACCGATTCAGTATTAAATATTGTAATGATACATACAAAGGTATGTATCATTAGCAAAGAGAAAGATCTAAGATGAAGGCTCGATGTTAGTTTTTTAAAAGATGATGGCAAATTAAAATAAGCAATCCCCTTTTAAAGTATTGACAGTGTTGTTGTAAGCTATTGGGTAATGTGTGAATTTTTCAACAACAATATAAAGCCAGAATATGATGATAAAATCAGAATGTTAATGACACACACAATTCTAGCTGTGCAATTAAGAAAAACTGAGAAACTGTACAATGAAATAAACGAAAACACTTAGTGTCATGATAACAACTAAGTACAAGTAAGATAACGTGTTTGGTAAAACTGAAATGAATAAATCAGTACTAGGTCTTTTCAAAGATAAATTGTTTGGTCAATGAATAAGCTTCATTTGTTAAGGACTAAAATGAAGAAATGAAGGCCTGTAAAGGGATAAAGAAATATGCGATTAAAAAGAACCTCACATTTAACATATACACTGTACAAATAATTGCCTTTTTATACAAACTGTAAATCACCAACAGATGATATTAATTAGCTCGTACCACTATACATTATGCAATATGGAGGTCAGTAAATATAATTTGTTTTCATATAACAAGATATTAAGTGAATAATACTGCATAAGCATATTTTTATATGGTTAGTCTACTACATTGTAATCAAATGAAAATTGGAGACCAATAAAAGGGGTTGGGGGTTGGGGGGTTGTTGTTGAAGATTTTCAACTATACCCCTCCTTTAGTCACTTGTGACGCGTTCTTTTGTTCGAACATATATTTCATTAATTTCCTATCTTTATGCCAATACAAACCTTGCATTCTCGAGCAGGTTCTTTCTGACAAAAGTGTTATTTTGCATAATCACCCAAAACAGATATTCCATACATGCGAATTCCGTTAGATTAGTTGCAATCTTCTTTGCACTATGTTCACTGTGTAATTGTAGCTCATTGTGACAACAACATTATATGCTTCTCCAGACTGTATTCACCTAAAGGCAGTGGCTACTACGACTATGTAATCGGTTTTATAAAACTTTCCTGTATATAAGATATTCTTCGAAAGCTTTTGCAGCAAATTTTATTAAGGTTGTTCCAAATCCGATGAAATCCAAAGATTTAATAAATGCATTCAGCTCTACAAATATTAGCTTAGCTTCTTTATTCATTCTACAGTGATCATGCTAACCTTGTCCAAGTTTGTTTAAAAAAAAACTCTTTAATACTCTATCATCACTTTAAATAAATCTTTCCAAATTTCGATGATCATCTGTAACGTGAAATGAATATAAATGACTGTCGGCAGGTTGGAATAAGAAGGTGGTGTAGTTATTATTCTTTCTCGTATTATATTTATGAAATAGGCATCTCAGATGTAGGAATTGTAATATATTCGTCGGTGTTATTTTTCTGTTAAGTGGTGTGTTTAAGTTTTGGATTTACAGATTTCACACGTTTCTTCGGTTTGCGTTTCAACACTCAAATGTAATTATACTTAGATTCACTAGTACTTTTTAAGGGCTTAGGTTATTGAATTACTTAATTATTTTCTTTGTTAGGACTCCTTGTCCTGTCAAACAGTCTTGTCGAAACTGACATAACTGGATTGGAATAATCACCTTTATGACTTCATAAAATTCCCTGCTTGTTGCTTAGTCTTTCAATATCGGAAACATCATCGACGGCTGTAACCGACAGTACGAATAAAGCTAGTAAATTATAATGTTTGACTCACTTGTCCTTTATTAATGTGAACTTTTACATATTTATACAATTGGAAATGTTTGTTATTTTAGCACAGTAACTAATTTAACTGGTTGTTCTTTCACAGAGTATGGAACGAAGTGAAATTTTGTTGTGCATGAATGCATCACCCGCAATGACTACTAAACCAGTCAACCAGTAATGCATTATATCTTAATTTATTTTGATTTGATTTTCAATATGACATTCAGGCAACGTTTAAACCTCTTAGCTTTGATTTTTTAAAATTCTTTTGAACGTGTCCCTGGTTGCCCACCAAGTTTAACTCTGTTCTGATGCTTTTCTTTTGTGAACTTAGCTTCTTCTCTTCAAGTTTCTTTGGTTTCACTTTCGTCACTGTCCTTTATTTGAAACGAAAATATCAGGTGCACACAAACACGATTTTTAGGTTAATTGAAACTTTGTCTTCACCATGTTTCAACTAATATGTACATCGACTTAAATTCTGCATATAGTTACATTGTAAGTAATAGCAATAAACTTTAAAAGTGGATGCTAAGACAGGTTACAAGTGTGAAGAAGAAAAATACATAACTGAATTTATAGAAGTGATAGTTGCTTCAAACCTTTTCCAAACGAGTACATGAAAACGGAACAAAGATAATAAGCACTCTAATAAAATGATCATGTAGGGAAGGGTTGGGATGAGAAAGGAGTCAGACAGAGAATTTCGAAAGGAATATATGGAAAGTGCATTTAAAACAAATACCGCACCAATGAAAATTTATGCTGATTCACATACATTTAGTTCGAATTTCGCAGACATTGAAATAGAATACACAGTTATAAAAACAGTAATAGTGCTCTTATATTGCCCTCTATGCAAGAGTACGAATTTTAACAAAGCAAATGGTTTGTCAATGATGATTTAGACATATAGAATCCATGTTCTCCATTTGTCGTATTTGATCCTGAACAACAGAGAAAAATGTTTTCATTAGTCAAACACAAGATATGTGATAATTTTTAGAAACAGGTACAAAAAATAAACACTACCTACTGAACGGGAGATAAAGAGCACAAAAGAACAGGAAAAGCTGGGAAGACTATCACTGAGGACAGTTTATATAGCAATATTTTGTCCGTTTTGTCTCTTCTTTGGTTTTATAGAAACTATTTATCGGCGTTATAGTAATAAGAACAACTGTTACAACTTTTTAAATATGGTATTTTTAAATCTTATGATACGAACACTCAAGGCAGATAGAGAAAATTCCAATTCAAATAAGACAAAAATCAGCAAATCGTCTTGTATTAATTGAGAAACGCGTCTTGTATTAATTGAGAAACGCGGAGATTAATAAACCACGAGAGAAGCTAAATTCATAAAAGAAAAAGGGCCATCACAGAGTTAAACACGGTGGTCAACTTGGTACAAGTAATCAGAAGGTTAGTCGTTGGTGGATGACATCCAGCAAGCCATATATGCAAAATGACAGCAGCAGCATTGCCCAGTAAAACTGGCAGTGTAAAAAGATGGATTTTCAAAGTAGCTCGACAGGTTGTTTCTCTATTTGCTGATCTTGACAATCTGTTTGTTCTAGCATCCGCTGCTTGTTTTCTGGATATTTAAGCAGAGGTCTAAATACAGCGCGAAAAAGGAACAAATGTTAAAAAACTTTCCCAAAACAAACATTAAGAGAGGTTCGACACCCATAGTAATGATTATAAGGTATTGTTTTCTTGTTTCATGATCGTTGTCTTTTATATCATCAGCAGTTGTGATTACGAGATAGTCACAATCGTATTATACTTGTCTACATAGGTCCCACCCACATTCTCTTCGCCTATCCCATTGTCTATCTTTTAATGAATTTGCTTAGACTGTTTATCAACTGCTGGAATTGTACTCATTATGTTTGTCGCAGTTGTCTCCTAGTTCAAATTGTCAGATGACTTTTTCAAGTTGTTCATATTTTTGGTAACAATTCAATCCATTTAAAAATCATTTCACTCGACAATAAGAATGACCATACTAGTCTAATTTCGATTCTAAAATATATCGCTGCAATTGTATCGTCCTTTTTTCTGAGTCATTGTCTTCTTTGCCTATTTGTTTTAATATTAGCAGTTTTTACATCCGTGGAAACAGAATGTGTACTGATTGTTCTCTTTGTACTTGATCACCTAAACTATAGAGCACATAAAACTTGATAAAATGATTCAATCGCGTTATGCCGTCTTCAATTTCTAAATACTCGGTTATCATCTTGATGCAAACATGATCTTCATTTCTCATTTCAAATTCTGTTTCACTAAGTCCACTCCTAATCTCTTATCACTATAGTCTGTTTCCTCTCCATTATGAATCGTACCCCACTTCCGGTCTTTGAAAGTATTTACTTCGCTCAGCTACTATCAAGCTGGCAGTTAATTTATCTCTTTAAAACTTACAACTTTCAAAACCAAACATTGTATATGATACTTAATGATCAATTATACAACAAAAAAAACTAAGAAAACATTTTGCTTATTTAGATGAAATTATTTTGGAATGCTTGCCGTGTAACAAACAATGAAAAAGTATATTTTTACTTACATTACATTTGTATAACTTAGAGACTTTTTAAACTCTAGTTTCGTGCTTTTATTTTAATTGCATTGATATTACATTTGTATAAGTTAGATACTTTTTCACTGTAGTTTCGTGCCGTTTATTTTAATTTTACTGGTTATGACGGCTGGTATCTTGCCCGTTGTATACAGTATAAATGAACCGACATTCATGTTTACTAGCGCGAGCATCGTCGTCACGCCATTGGTTTGAAATTTGTACGGTTTAAAAAGATTAAATACTCATCAGCTAGATACAAAATGTGTCAGGTAAAACCTTTTGAAGACCGGAGGTTGGGTACGATTCATGAAAGATCGGAGCCAAACTATAACTAATTCAGGCGTTATTTGAACCCACTAAGAAGTGTTATCTTATGATGCTAATGATTTTGTGCTCTTTATGTATCTCCAATCAAGGCTTTTGGATACAGTTAACATAGTGTTATATAAAACGGTTTGCTTTCTGTTATTGTGTTGTTGTTGTATTTTACACATATAGTATTAATATTCGAATTATAGGCTTGTCCACCAGGTAAAGGTAATACGCATTAATAATAATTATTGCATTTGCAGGTAGTGATAAATATAATACACTGACTTTACTAACATTGCTATATTTTTCTATATTAAATGTCAGTAAGGTATTCCTCATTTGGCTTTTGCCAGCCATACTGCAAAATGAAGCTGATTTTGCCAGAATTTCGTATCAAACTGTGCTCTGCGTCTATTATTAGAGTATTCACTGTCAAAATTTTAATATGCAATTATCACAAATGTGTAGTAGCTTTTAATCTATTTAAATGGTTTGTGAAATGTCTCTGTTAATTGGAGTTACTGGACCCGGATAATATGCACTGCTGACTAATTATCTGAAATCTAAAGACCTTTATTTATCACAAATTTGTATTCATCGAATAAATCACAAACAATAACACATTTACTCTCTTGTTTGTTTGCTTGTTTACGTTTTCTTTTAATTGTTCAAGCAATTGCTCACTGGCTTCTTTATCCCTCTGTTCTGTATACAGTAGAACGTTGAATACACTGTAGCCGATTATTCCAAGTGAAAGCCACTGTGACGAAATTGGCATGAAGAAATCAGATGCTAATTAAACACGATTAAGTACTTAAAACGGTCCTGTCGGAAACGCTCTGTAGTTCATGCCAACGTCGTTAAATGTCGATCAACCGTCAATTGGGACTTACTGGGTGATAAAAGTTAATCACCTAACGGCACAAGTGTTAACAAAATCAATGACAGTCGAGTTTTATCTTGATCAAAGCTCTTTGACACTTACTTCATAAGAATACACATAAAATTACCGTCCATCACACCTATGTTATTATTCTTTCATGGATAGTTGGAGTAGATGCCAGATAGGTGTGAAGCGCAAACATGAAATCTTAATTAAAGTATGGAACATTAAAATAATTTTATTGCTTTTACTACTTCCGCTTTTAAATATGTCAAATTTTTACAAAACCTTAACATATACTTAATCATCGACACATATACAGTCACACATACGACTATCGATCCATTAACGGTTCTACTTTTTGACCAAAATTCAATCAACCGGAAGATCGATTATCTGAATAATATTTATGTACCCGGAAGTCTCCGGATAATGGATGTTTTACTATATTCCATTTCTTGTGATTATAGTGTTCATTTCCATACCGTCCGAATATTCCTCCACATACCTTTGCATACTTTTTTCGATGTTTATCAAATAAATAACAAAGCAAAAACTTACCGTTGCAGAAATCGCCTTGGAAACCATATTTGCAACCTTCAGAGCACTTTCCGTTGTCTTGCTCACAAGTAGAATTAATGCAGTATGAACTACACGAGAGATTACACCTATCTCCAAAATATCCAGTTTTACAACCTTGTACACATTTCCCTGTAAATCGATTACAAATAGCAGTTTTGTTTGTTGCTGCACAATTTTTCGAACACATTTTATCACATTTTAATCCGTACCAGCTATTAATGCAACCATCAGCGCAACTTCCGGTTACAATATTGCACACTCCGCATCCACAATCACAATCTGGTACCGGGTTACAGTTCACACTACAGGAACTATCACATTTTGTTCCATAAGTATCAACATTACAGTCAGATCCTGATTTGGTCCCCGAATCACAACACGTGCAATAGTTAACAGAATCCATTTTCAAAGAACATACCCAGACTTATCCTCTATTTAATTTTTTATTTGTCTGTGCGGTCTGTTTTAATTTCCTTTGATATTCTGCAAATAGATTTGAAATTACCATTAGTGAAATGAGTCGCGGTGACATGCGATAGAAAATATCGTATTCTTATTGTCTGAAATTGGAGTGGTCGTGAGCAATAAAGCACATTATTAAAGGTATTAGATAAAATTACTAGAGTAGAGGGCCCATGGGATAAAATGAATTCTTTATTCCTTGTTGTTCGGCTTGCTACGATAGAAAGACTGTCAATGCAAGATAGATGTGTACGGTGTGAATCTAATCACTGAATGGTATTCTATAACAGTACATGTCTGGATGGTAGTCAAGGAATACAAATATTTGATAGGAAATATACTAAAGCGAAAGTCATGTCAAGCGTGACAAATATTTAACCGTGATTAGAAATTGACAATATGAATTTAAAATTTAGTGACATTCTGGATTTAGCACGAATTGTTAATAGTACAATGCCAAATAAAAATTTAATCGTAAGGCATCTCAGAAGAAGTGTGCGTGATAAGGACCACTCGAAAACTATATAGTTCATGGAGAGAGAGAGAGAGAGAGAGAGAGAGAGAGAGAGAGAGAGAGAGAGAGAGAGAGAGAGAGCAAACGTACAATTCTTCTAGGATGCTCCCCTTCTCGAGAAAATAAGCACCAAACCACAAAACAACTCTTCAAGTCATTCTTGGTGCTATGTTCCCCTTATGGACGTACAATTCTTCTAGGATGCTCCCCTTCTCGAGAAAATAAGCACCAAACCACAAAACAACTCTTCAAGTCATTCTTCGTGCTATGTTCCCCTTATGGATGTGTGGCTGTAGTTGATGCGATTGATCCTATTGGGCCTGAAATAGTACATGTTAGATTAACTAGTCTGCATATAAATAGAATATCTGTCAAACGACGTGAAAGATAACTGCAAATCGGTTTTAATATCCACGAATCTGTCATTATATTTGCGGAATCTTCAACACGGGTAGCCACTACTGGCAAGCGTTAATTGCCATCCACTCTGATACTAAACCTATGAAAGTAAACCTGAAAAATTATGGTATGTATCATTGCTGTTATTAACTTACGAAAGCTGTATATTTCTACTTTATATGTTTGGACAATCAGGATGATAAAATAAGACAAATGCGAATGCTTAAAAGAACTGTTCATACAGAAATTAAAGATACGGGCGTGTGTATGAATGTACCTATGAATATAATAAATTTGAAAATGGTAACTCCAAAACTTCGGTTACACCTATCGGAGTTGGGGAATATACATTTTAAGCATTCTAGATCAGTCATAGTTTTTGTGTATGAGGTTTTCGTATAAAGATACGAGAACATTATAACTCTAGATAAATACTTCAATACATTATAGGCCAATACCACAATATATACGGTAAAAGAAAATTACAACACCCTTTAAAAGACTTCTAATTTGAAACAACTAATGGGGATCAATACACAAAATCTGAACAGAATCATAGCTTCAATGTTAATGCGTTCATTTCTTAAGCCTTTGAATGAGTACAGATTTTATGGTATTAGTAATAGAGTTGTTTCAAAGGTGTTAGACCATATTTGAAGAATATCGTCATTCCACGATTTGACAATTTGGTTATGTATAAGAACAATTATAGTTACTAATCAGACTTATGAAATCCATTCAAAAAGAGGACAAACCGAGTTAGATATTTCTGCCGTATAAAGCAAGGCATCTAAATATTTTAGAGGTGACATTTAAACTGCAATATAAATTCCCTTTGAAATACTTCGCACAAAGGTTGTACCGGAAGTAAACGAAATTGCAAGATGGCTGATTGACAGGATTGAATAATTAACACTGGACTTAGATAAGTGACAACTTCTCAGAGGGAGCTCAGTCATAGATTTACCTGAATGGATTAACTAAATAAGACTGCACCTATCTGAAAAAGATGTTTGAGTCATGCTGAGGAATGGCACCAAAATGATCACGTAGATAGACCATCAAAATACAGGCTCGATAAATACAGTTTGTATCTTGTTAAAGATCATCCACTAACTCTTACAGCTTGTCTATACTCCACAAATACTAAGATATGAGGCTGAAGTAAATAAAGGATTTGACGTCTTTTATATACATGTATTGTGCTAAGATGATCAAAATCATAAACCTGTATGTTCAAACCTAGTAGCAATCGTAATTCTTTTGATCATTTATTCAAGCAGTCACGTGCATCTGATTACTGTTCTTTCTACGTAAGCCATTCACAGTTTTATCATATACATTTAGCTATTTTTGATCTACCTGAATCAAATAATTCAATCACAATTTAGCCTCATGGACATGCTTGACAATAAGCTGTTTGTTCTCCAGTAATAAATACTGTTGCATCCATTTTTATTATTTTTAAATAACACAAGGTTTGTTTTTAAAAAAAATTTATGTTTATATGACAGACTGACTGAATGGAGCCTCTGTGACCCAGCGGTTGACGTGGCTAACTAGCGACCAAACGGATTTAGATTCGAATTCTACCATCTGATCAGGTTTATGAGATGGTGGTAAAGGAAGTGCTCTTCCATCTGGATACAACTATGGAAACAAAACATTTTTGTAGTCAACATAAAAACGTCTTAATAAATATTAACATTTATTTGAAACTAGCAGTTGGAAAAGTTGTTTGCTTAGGAATGTTGTCCTAAAGTGCTTCTGACCTATCTGACTATTCTACTCGATTGGGCATTATTGCCTCACTTTCATAAAGATAAGACAGCAATTGCCATAACCGCAATAACAAAAACGTCATGTTTGTGTACAAGTTTACACACTCTGCATATTTTATGTATACATTTCACTCGAGGCTTAAACAGAATTAATAAGTAAAATTTTACAATTTCCCAAAAAAAACTTTGAAATTATGGTGTTTGGAAAACTTGTGGCCATTTATGCCTGTGCAACATGTGTTTGATATGTTCTGTAATGACGCTCCGGCCGGCCAAAGGCACTTCACGACTATTTATTTCATTAATAAAAATTGGAAAACAGCGCTTTTCATTATCAAATTCACGCAAACTGTCCTAAATAAACTGATACACAGCACGTCAACAGATAACTGAGAATACTGTTTTGACACTGTGTTTGAGCTGCGGGTTTCTAACAATCTCAGTTAGTACTGTATTTCTCCTATCTGTCAACATTGTTTACCTCGATCAAAAAGTTCATGCCAGGCCATATTAATGGCATTGTAGAGCTTTATCACTAGTGATGAATCACATATCCATAATTAAATGCAGCGTGAAATCGATTGCTATCTCATCAGAAAGTTCAGTCAGATCATGTCGCTATTCGTTTATCCAGACAACTCAAACAAACGGTCAAAGAAAATAATTTCATCAATTTTGTTCGAAGGCCTTTTTGAAATTAAATATCTGTAAATCATTGTATATATGCTTACGAGGATTTTTTCGCGCATGCTTTTGCGTAAATCCTCATTTATAACTACGCTCAAAGCCATCAAACTTTGAAATAATTAGTACACACACACACACACACACACACATACATACATACATACATACGTTATGTTTTCAATGTTTCCCTGAATCAAATAGATGCAGCATGCAAAATCATTAAAATATGGAGAAATACAAGTTAACTATTGATAATGTTAATGTGGACGTCAGCAACTGAGAACAGTGTGAAATCGATTGTCAGCTTATCAGAAAATCCATTCTAATCTGATTTCCCTTTATATCATAGAGCAAAAGATCCGTTAAGAGAGATTACTGATTTCTGACAATAGTCGGTTTTTCCATTATGCCTTAATGGAATTCATTTCATTAATCTTTGTGCACTATCATCAAAAGGGAAGGTGATACTATTATTCTTTTATAATTCAGTGGACTCAATGAAGGGTAAGTCATGAATAGTCACGGAATATACAGTCCCATTTTCTTGTTTTATCAATTAGGGTAACGCATCAGGAAATGGAAGCGTAAATTACATTTTTCTAAACTGCTTTAGATATTAAAACACGTAAGAAAGACCATAAACGGAACTAACGCAGCAGTGAAGACCACCATTCATGTCTGTGAAATCATTTGACAATAGTATTTAGCACTCTTTCGAGGACAATACAGCATTAAAGCCAAGAAAAGATATAGATTTATGTTAAATCTAAATGATTAAGGAAAGCAGTTTCGTGCTTGGCGTAGGTGACTGCTCTTTGATTGAAAGAACGGAGCAGGTTAATAGACACTGACAACAAAAGCTATGGATATGTTTCTGACTGGGGAAGCATAAAAATAATTGGAGAGATCGTCGGAACCTAGACACAATTGGGGTTCAAAAAAAATACATGAAATAAATATCAGAACGAAACTTTAAAAGCTGCAAGAAGAAACGACTCTGAAATATTAAGATAATTTGATAATGAATACCAAATATCACAATGCCATTATGTTTAATACAAAATCGTTGCCCCCCTCTGTGTGTGTGTGTGTGTGTGTGTGTGTGTGTGTGTGTGTGTGTGTGTGCTGACCATCGATTGGGATCCGTTGTTCTAGCTATCCCACCCTTGCTAGCACTGAAAAGTAACAAAACTCAACATCGTTCAACCTATATTTTTATATAATTGTACTTATCCGGAGTACAAACAATGTAGACTTTGCATGGTACGAACGGTCTTTTGTTTTGCTATGTTTTCGATTGTGTAATTGTATCTTGCAGCTTTGTACCACTGAAAAAAGAATCCGTACATTTTGCACAAGTTTTACGGTGTTATCTATTATTTACCTGACCAATATGGTCTATCTTGATTCAGTGATTCTGTAAAGATTGTTAGTTGCCGTGATATATATATATATATATATATATATATATATATATATATATATATATATATATATATATATATATATATATATATATATATGCGGAACCCGCACAAAATGAAGTGCTTCACGTTTTGACTGGTCAACGAGGAAGCAACTGAATAATTAATTGTTTTGGTTATACACTGATATACAAAATCAGACAAAGCCAGATAAACTAATGATTGTTGTTGTTGTTGTTGTTGGGCTTAACGCCATTTTTCAGCACACGATAGGCTATACATGGCGGCCAGTATTAATGGTGGAGGAAGAAACCGGGAAATCCCGGAAAGAACCACCGACCCACGAGAAGCTACTGGCAAGCTTTCTCACATATCCACATTCGCCGAATCCTAGACTCGAACCCACGCAGACAGAGGTGAGATGGTAGTGATCCGTAACGAAGAGCGCTTTAGACCACTCGGCCACTCGGGGCCCCGATAAACTAATGAAATTGGCTAGTTGGTTGATGATAACATATAAACTATTGGCACTTTTTCAGTTTCATGCCTAACTATGGTGATATTTCTAATATGTTTGCTCGTTTATTTGATTCGTTTTTGTTTTTCTCTTGATATTCAGATCTACCATTTTACAAATAATCAGCTCATAACATTAGAACTAATATGGACGATTCTCGCCCACCTTCATGACGCATCCCTAAATATACAATATTCCAGGTTCAGTTCTGTTCTTAGAATGAAACTTCATCAGTTCAGTTTTCCTTTATACTCTGTGCGTCTTTTTGGCCTTCCGCAGTAGTTAGGCTTCGACAACAAACAACCAAAAACATGCATGTCATCTTCTGACCTTCTACAGTAATTAGGCTTCAGCCATCGGCAATCAAAAACATACATGTCGTCATCTGACCTTCTACAGCAGTTAGGCTTCGGGCACAGGCAATCAGAGAAATACTTAACTTTAACTTTAACTCCCTTAACCCAAGATGTCGTTGGGACACCCCAGTTGACTTTACAACCAATTCTCTCCATCTTTTCCTGCTCTCTGCTGCCCTTTGGGAAGCTCCAAATCCCATGCCTGTCTACTCCTTAATGTTGTCTTCCCACCTCTTTTTCTGCCTGCCCCTTCTTCTGCACCCTCGCACTGTGCCTTGCAAGATTGTTTTTGCCAGTCCAGATGATCTTGAGACATGACCGTACCACTTCAGTTTGCGCTTTTTTATTGTGGTCAAGAGGTCTTCATAGGGTCCGATGGCTCTTTGGATCCTGTTGTGGACTTCTCCTTCGTTGCTTTCATGGTCAATGTATGAGATGCCCAAGATCTTGCGGTAGCATCTCATTTCGAAGGTTTGAATCCTTCTTTGTAGATCTGATGTGAGCGTCCAGGTTTCACAAGCATACAGAAAGATGGATATAACAATCGAGCGCATCAGCCTTATTTTGGAATCAAAAGCAATGTTGATATCTTTCCATATTGGTCTCAACCTTGTTATTGCTGCTGTTGTATGGGCAATCCTGCAAAGTAGTTCTGGTTTGAAGCCCTCATCTGTGATAATTAATCCCAAGTAGTTGAAGCTTGTGACTCTTTCCAGTTTCTATCCACTGACATTTATTTCTGCATGATGCCATTGGTGTTGTTCATCATCAGGTTTTGTTTTTTCTCCATTAATCTCCATACCGTATGCTGTGGAGGTTGTGTCCAGGCTCTCAACCAAGTCAGCCAGTTCTTTTTCATCTCCTGCTAAGCCATCAATATCATCTGTTAATCGAAGGTTGGTGATTGTTCTTCCTCCGATGCTGACAGTGCCCATGTGGTCATGCAAGGCATCCTCCATGATCCTTTCCAGGAAAATGTTGAAGCATGTAGGTGACAGTATTACATCCCTGTCTAACTTCAACTGTTGTTCGAAACCAATATCCTTTGCTGCCATTAATGAGGACAGCACTGGTGGGTTTGTCATAGAGGTGCTCAACAACCTGCACCAGGTTTGAGCTGATGTTGTACGTTCTCATAGTTGCCCATAAGGCTGCATGCCATACCCTATCAAAGGCCTTTTTGAAATCTATAAAGATGCGGTATAGATTCTGCTGATGCTGAAGGTATTTCTCGTGAAGGAGACTGAGATTGAAGATTTGTTCTGAGGTGCTCCTTCCTGCTCGGAAGCCTGCCTGCTCTTCAGCAGTACTTTTCTCTGCTTGAGGCTTTAGTCTGTTAAGGATTATCTTCAGCATGACTTTGCTCGGGTGACTGATCAAGCTGATGGTTCTTTAGTTTTGACATAGCTGTAGGTTTCCTTTCTTGGGGAGCACGATGACCAAGGATTGAGTCCATGTGGTGGGCCATTCTTCTGCCTGCCATATCTTGTTGCAGATTGTTGTTAGGACTGTGACTATCTCTTCTCCTCCTGCTTGAATGAGCTCTGCTGGAATGTTGTCAATGACTGCTGACTTTTCTTTCTTTAGTGACCTAACTGCAATTTCTACTTTTTCAAGAAGAATGGGGTTGTCATCAATTTCTTCTGCCAATTTAGTATTGCTGGATCTCCTTGAGTCGTATGATTGTAGAATTCTGAGCAGTATTCTGTCCATCGCTTGAGGATCTCTTGATCTTCTGTGAGCCATTTTCCTGATTTGACTTGGATGGTGGTAGTTTTCCCTTGTTTATGGGTTGTGATCTTTCACCAGTTATAATGCTAGTAATTCATTAAGGCTTAGGCAATATATTCACATGCTCTTTGCTCTTTAATTACAATATTGAAGGAAATTAAACGCTAGGAACTTATGTGTGATGACATATGCTGGAATAACCTCCCAAAAATAAGGTTAAGTTGTGCCGCCAAATGCATGTAATAAATGTTAACTTAAAACTTAACTGACAATATAATGAATTAAGACGATATCTCGATGGTTTCACACACAGAAAGTATGTCTTTTTAGTGCAGAATGATAAGTCTCTAGTCTGAACCCTGTATGAGATAAAAATAGGATTTCTTGGCGAACTTACATTTCTACTAATAGTACTAACTGCTACTGAAGAACCACAAGCATTTTGTAAGTTTTGAGTTGAACTTAAACATTAAATAGTACGAACGCAGAATGGATTCGGGAACCAAACCTGCAACATTCACTTCGATCCTGCCAGAAACGTTGTAGCTATATCATAAATGCATAATCATTTAAATTAACTATACCATTTAACATAATGGCTTTGTATTCATTACCATGTGTAATGGACGATATTATATGTTTCTAATCATTCAAAAAGGATGTTGTATTTAAATTTAGTTGCAGTCAATTAGTACCTATTAAATACTTTAATTCATGACTATTGATGCCGTAGTTTTTGTCTATTAGTGACTACAAGTGAAGTTCCGTGCCTATTAGGGACATTCTGTGTCCATTAATGACATAAAGTCTGAGCTTTATTGTGACGGTTAGGATTTTTTAGCGACTTCCAGTTAGTACCTAATAGTGGCTTACTTTCCCCTCCATAAATAGGTATCATTAAATATTACTGTGCATGAAATCTTTGCTAAGCTGATAGAAAATTATAACTGAAGAAGCATTTAATCTGTTGTCTAACGAATTAAAGATTCATTACACAATTTGATAGATAAGGTTGAAAATATGGAGAATTTTTAAACAGATTTATTCTGTTTGGAGACGTACAACAACGTCAATCTGAGGAAACTCTGGAGCATATGAAGGAAGACAGCAAATCAAAAATCAATTCCGCAGCTTCTAACAACAAGAGGACACCAATAAAGAAGTGTTATTTCTGATCTTACTGACTGTATCAACTTTCATGTTGCTTGCTGGTATCGTCTACATCATTTACAAATTTGAGACATGTCCAGAGCTACAACTGTCGACAAAAGAAAGTGATAAAAAACATCAGTTACATGTCCAGTGTAGAGCTACAATACGCCAAAGTTACAATATAGAGCTTACAGCATGTAACAATGTTAACTGAGATGTTGTAGGTGTACATAAACAAAAGAAAATTTTGTTCTACGTTTTAAATGTCTGAGAGAAATAATAACATCAATATGATTTATTGGGCGCTTAGTCGTGTCACAGCCACTATCGCCGATCAGGCTGTTCTTTATGTTGGTCAAAGAGTTCAAAAAATGCGTCTGTCGACATTCCAGCTTACTCACATCACAGACGAACGTGAACATTATTCTCAGTGCAGAATTTACCATGCCTGGTTACTTAAACATAGGAGAATCTGTACTACCAACAACCATGAGCGTTATGTTGCAGCAATGTCCTTGTGATTTTCAAACGCGAAGACACAGATGCCATCTAAAATGAAATCAATAATGGTTTCTGCATCTGTGCTACGACTCTATGGTGGTAAACTATGTAACAGAAAGAAACAAAACCAAAATGTTTAGCAAAATTCAGAATGCAAAGTGAAAATGTAGGAGGAATTTACAGCATTGTGAATACAATCCCAAATAATCTTAAATGTTCCGCGACCAATCCAAAAGTGTATAATATTCAGAATGAATTCAGATATTCTTGACTGTTTGGACGCACCTTTAGTCTTGAATTTGCTGATGTACCAATATTCTTGATGTACCACAATGACATAACCCAAGATGACTTTACTGAGTTCTCGTGAAGCTGCGTAGTACAACATGCCAGAACACGGCAAGAGCATTCTGAAATTCACCACGTTGCCACGGGAGATTAAGGTCTTGTTTGTGTGTTCCAGCTATCAAGAAAATCCCATGGTTCAATCGAATGCGACGCACGTTTACCAAAACCACGTCGGATGAGGGTTTTTCTGCAAATGAGCCGCTAAGGGTGTACCACTGAAAGAAAACAGTTTAGGTGCTCCCTAACACAACTCAAGTGTACTGCGAAATGTATTCAATAGCAGCTCGCCTCGTCTGCTCATATGGTTATGACCAGCGTTTACATTAGCAAGTTTCTCGATGGCACTCATTGCTGAATCTGTCGCGATCTCTTTGACACCTACGACACTGAAAACACCGATGCAACTGAACGTTCTAAAGTGCATGATCACCGCCAAATCACTGACGCGTACAAATGAACCACACAAGCACATGCAACCTGCAGCTGAGAATTTATCTCGGCCAAATTAAGAATTCCGGCTTTTCGTCAAAACCTGCGTGGGTAGAAATGACACTTAATCGTATAAAGGTTCGCAACGGCATCGAATGCACAAATAAGTGTCATTTCCATCAACAGGGAAAAGTATAGATTTGTCTGACTGGGTAAATTCAGTGTTCGGGGCGGTAATTGGTTATCAGTAGGAATGACTTGATATTCCTCTTGCACAAATGCCATGTTTGGTGGCTTTGCTGTTCGTTCGTCTGCATGCACCAGATGATAACGAGTTGGCTGTCCCGGAATGTCAATCTGGTCCGAGATCCTAAATGCATCAATGGACCAAATCAGGAGCATGAGGTTGCCCACCCTCTAGCTCTACCGAGGCATACAGGTACCGGATCAGATTGTTTCCGACCAAGTCTTACGCGAGTGTTTGCGGAGGGAAAACAGCTCGTGTAATCGCAAAGATTTTCTGTCCAATCACATCAGCTGGTCTGATACCCGTCCCACGTGTAATTTCATTGTTGAATGCGGCTTTGACTGGGCGAGGCTGTGTGCCTGCATCCACATGGAAAAGCCACGGCCATGTTAACGGTCCGCGCGCTAAATGCGTTTAAATGCGTTCGAGACACTGGTTGAATCTTTGGATGTCAACGGCATGGATTTTTCGAACCTGTTGGAAACACGAAGGTTAACTCATATGTTCATGTGAGTCTGCGACCGTGTTTGCGCGTCGGGTCCTGATCGTGGGCTTCCGTTAAAAGTAAAAAATGCTCCTCCTACATTAAAACCATCAACAAAGTGGGCGGGCCTCAAAAGGTATTAGACAAAATCGAAGATGTATAAAGTTTCATCATTACAAAATTCTAAGAAGCACCCGTCACCACGTCTGAGATAGACTCGCATGTGTTGGTAGATCAAAAGGACCAACATATTAGTATTATTCATACCGGGCAAAAGATCCTAATCAAAACGATCAAACAGAGTTGCAAGTACATGGTTCGTCTGCATATTTGCTCCCGTGTGAGGTCTTGGAGATCGAGTGAGTGAAAAAGGCAACAAATTCGACGCCAGTACCAGGATTGGATTTGTTCGCAACGGCTTCATGGCGTTGTTCAACAGCGTTCGTTATCTCATTGATGGAAAGGAAGTCGAAGTATATTTAAGAAAAGCTGAAATCCCACGACGATTATTGGACTCCCCAGATACATTGATGATTATGCCAGAACTACTGCTCCGTCTGCGATGTTTTACAATGATGAATCGAGCCATGAAGACGTATACATCATACCAATGAAAATGACAGAAACGTAGCAAGAGATGGACCAGTACCCGCTGAAACTGCCTATATTCTAAATTACCACCTTGGATTTGCACAGCGTTGAGATCAACTTCACGGAGAATGTTTATTTTTGTGTGCGATTCCCATTAGTCATATATTTAGGTTTCGTTGAGACATCTGCAAGGCAGTATTTGGAGTCGAACACAGTGAGGTCATATTGAAAGGGCAACAACAATGATGCAATTGGCATCACGATGGTGTCGCTGATGGTAAAGTCGTGTTGTCGAAATTGACATTGTGGATAACTTCCTCGATGACATCAGAAAGGCGTTGTTGTCACTTATGAGTCCCACAGGCATGTCAGAACTGCCATTTCTTGCGCTCACAACAGTCTCAACAAAACAAAACGTTCAGCAGTTTTCATCGCAAAATAACTACCCAACAAGGTAAGGCTTTTGCGCACCAAGACATGTACTTGTGGCGTTTCAAGCTAGAGAGTGGATGTGCTGTGGACAGGAGACTACTAAGATGATATTGGACAGGTTAGGAATGTCTTAAGATATCTTTTGCGGATAAAAGGTCATCTGGAGCCTTTGGAAGAAATTTTGATTGACTTCACAAACAATCGCGTTGCACATGCATATCAAAAGCTGTGGTTGCACATGCACCGGCATGAAAAGATTGATTTCCCAGCACGATTTCACCACATTATACCCGATTTATTACTTTTCGTTGGAACACCTACACCTGGTTATGTAGTCCGTGGTCTTAATGCGCTTTTATACACGTATAATTCAGGATCCTGTCCCCCAATTTACATATGCATTGCTCTGAGTCTCTTTGATAACATGGAGTTGTTGGAGGGAGAGAAATGTCCAAATAAGGGTCATTGACGCGCCATCGGAAAACCAGTAGTTGACTCATGAAATTGTAATTAAACCTGTTGTGTTTTCAAATAATAATCTCATATCACGAAGTAAAGGTTGGTCTTAGCAAACACGAGCTTGTGAAAAGCGCAGTAAGAAATGATGGTGGGGTTACACTTAAACTTTCTGTGGCATACCTAACTTGAATTGTCACTATCTGGCTAACCCAACCGTAACTTGATCAGCTCAATGCGGCCAAAACAAAAGACAAATTCGGTAATATTATAGTTTTCGATGGTCAGAGGTGACACAAATGCAAATGAGCAGCACAACATTTACAATTCTTGTTGGAATTTCAGCTTTGTTGGCGGCTGCGGTTCCCACGATTGCACAATGGGTTGTGTTAGTCGCCCTAGCGGCGCATCCAGGCTGACTGTGCAAAAGAAGCTTTGAGGTGGTTCTTGAAAATAAAGGAAAGTTATTCGACTGCCCGTGACGACGCGAACGGAAGGGTCATCGATTGAGTCCTACCAGTTGACGCTAACGCAAGAAAAGTGGTTTCTCACGCGTCCGGTTACTAATTTTAGATTATTCGCAATGACAAATCATTTCAGTGCTTCTGATGAGTATTCAAGCGGAACGAACTTACTTCGCTGATTCGCCGCACGTGGCAAACCGACATTGCTAACTTTGATTCGTCAACAGGAGCTGAAATGCATGGGATTGAATACTTTATAAATCTTGAAATCTTCTGTACTTTCAATAGTCTGGTATTGCGCTGCCACGTGAAGTTGTGGGTTATTTAAATTGGCGTTTCTGGGACACACAGAGGTCTCGCGCCTGATGTTAGGGCACAAGGTCATCAACAGCTGTTTTGTTCAATGCCACCTTTGCAAAGTCGGATTGACCCCCCGAGAAATTCCGCTTTCGGAATGCTGCTAACTCATCGATTCCGCAAGCGCTTGTAGATTTCACGTTGTCAAAGACAATGTAACTTAAAAACCACCTTTAACGTGATGCGTGAGTGCAGCCACCTGACGAGGCGCCGATGTAGATTTGACCAGGTTTACCACCAAAGCAGATTTTGAAATAGTTCATCAGGGGGGTTATTGTTGGTGCCGAACTTGAAAATTGCAAAAACGTAAAAATCAACGATGATGTTTTCAAACCGTGAGACGTCCTCGCAAATTTCCTGTCTGAGTTTAACGAAAAGGAGGGAATCGGCAACTCTGGTGTGTGGGTGGAAGCTATTAAAAATTAAGTGAATGAAAGGGTGCGATCAGCTCTACCCTCACTAATACGTGCAGTAAATCCATGGGGCTGATTAGGAGGAATATTAATCAACGATGTATATGCTATTAGTAGACTTGCTGCGTGGTACTACGTTGGTTTGGGAATTGCTGGAATTACAACGAGAGTAACTGTCGTAGGCGTTCCGGTCGGAAGGGTTATTGGGGCCATATCAATAGAAATCGGTATGGCATGCGACCCTGATAGGATAATACCACTGGCACAACGGAAAGATGGTGTTAAAATGCCACCTCGAGAAAATCCTACCCTTCAATAAACTCTATGACATTAAAATTACTCTGATGTTTACTCTTGTGTGTTTACGGTGCAAATCTGAAGATTTTGATGAACAAGCCGGAGAAAAAACTAATATGATTAGTTACTTTCAGTGATGGAACACAAGGCCGATGACGTCTTAAGGTAGCACGTACGTAGACATTATAATTTACAATTGATGTTACAATGCAACGCATTTTGACTGCCATAATTTGCCTGGTTCCTTTACTTTAGTTATTCTTGCGATTTCAATGCTTATATATGGGACCATTCAGAACATCCAACTATTTCCGATTCGAGTCGATTAACTTGGACTGTCCGAGTGACTGAGGAACGTATTGTGATACTCCCAAATTGGCAAAGTTTTGGCGGACGAACATCCGGCTAAATTTTAGATGAATAGATTCCTATACGATGATTGGTGCTGAAAGAAAAATACTTGACGTTTTAAGAATGGATGAAATTCCATCTCTTTCAGTTCTTAATGTTATTCTTGCAACTTTACAATAAAAAATTGAAGAATTCGTTCCGTTTCAATAATTTGAAACTATTACTTACGTTGCTCTTAGTGATGACATGTTCTTTTCATTGTGACGTCATGAAGTTTTCATGACATAAATAGAGGGTCTCAAATGGGTAATGACTTAATGTTGAATTTATGAAACGGGTTGAATAATGTCCATTATTCGTGAGCCTTGGCGAGCAAAAGCTGGACATTATTCAACGAATTTAATAAATTTATATTATATCATTACCCATTTAAGATTCTTTCATCACATACTTTATGTTTCAGTGGAAATTATTTAGACAGAAAGAAGAATGAATAACTTCGTTCATTCTGACAGGCATTGCACCTTTCTTTTCTTGTGCATAAAATATTGTCCCAAACAAAGTTGAACTAGTAAAAGTAGAATGTACTTTTGTTTTACAAACTATGAATCAAAGAACAAGGGTCCATACGAATAAACAAAACATTTTATAACGACAAAATTATTTTTCAAAACAGAATGATCAATGTGTGTGATGTCACATTGTTTGATACAGTAGACAGCAAGTCTAGAATGTGTGTTAACCCTAACATGTCACTTTCACAACTAAACATTACATTGTTGCGATTTTCACGTGAAATACAATTCCTGGATGCAGAAATTCCCATATTAACTGTAATGTATTGTGACTGGATATATTTGATTTGGAACAGTAGAGTGTACAGAAGATGTAAACAAATTTCTTTTTGAGTCGGATTTGCACCACATATTTACTACGTAAATATGCTTTGGTTGCATAAATTTCTTTCAGTTGGGAGACCGGTTTATGTCCACATTCATCTGTCAACAGGGGTGAGTTTATTTACTTCTGGAAGTTAACATTTAAACCACGCTTGTCTATAGGGTGGATTCTATTTTACAGATATACTGCCCCCCCCCCATACACCCCCAACCCCGCAATCAAATGAGCAATACCCTTAGTTTTACTGCTTTTTCTTGTTCTTTTCTTGGAGTTTTACGCCATTTTTTTGATGATGATTTTATTATACATGACATAACAAACTCCTGTGGTGGTAAATTGTGTATATTCAGACAGCCGAGATAATTTTTCTTCAATTTCCTTTCGCGAGTCGAGTTGAAAAATGGCCTCCAAAATGTTCATTCAATACAAAACATTCCAGAAGGCGGGGTTCAAAAGGTTTTCCCACTATTGCAGCCAATCGGTAAAGAAAATACTGCACATTAATTTCATGGGCTTATCTGGACCAATCAGAATCACATAAAGTGATATATTCACAATGTTATAATATAAAAAAAAAATATGAAACTGCACACATTATAAGCAAAATGTACGGACTATGTGATAATAACAACCACGGACTTGAGGTTACTTCAAAATGACCATCATTTATATTCGAATTTTTTCTAGCATGTGATGGAAATGGACGAAAACGTCCCTATCGTATAGAGGATAATACTAGGAACCGGATTAAGTAGCTGTTTTGTAATTACGGCGAATTTATTTAAAGACATTTTAAGTTATAGCATTGTAATACATCAAGACTATTACTACATCACTACAATAGACTGAACTTTATTCGGAACACCACTGGAACTCTTTTGGAATAATCGATCCTATTGGACATGTGAAAAACTTTTACGACTATTTAGAATTTCATTCAGCACACTTTAAATTATTTTTAATTTTTGACTTGTATTTTAGGGAGATAACTTATCTGTTTAATTTTACAAAACTTGTTTTTCACTCTTTTCTTTTACTTAGCTTAATACCATTAAGTCGTAACAGTTACTACAGTCCAATTTTAATCAGCCAACAATCAATAATTCTTCTGTGCAAACAATAGGGCTCCCTTTCGCTATTTAAATGTCATCCCTCGCAAACACCACGAAAACAAAATTAATGCGCAGCAATCAGGCAAGTCAGAACGATATTTCACTGCGGTGGCCTTGTCCACTATTGACTCGATAATGGAAAAAAGTCTCCAACAGCCGGCTTACCCGTGATTAATGGAGTAATATCTCTGTTCAAACTAAAGAACACTGTGAAAATAATTGTGTACGAGAAATGAACTGCCCTATTATTGTGTACAGTATTACTAAATATATCTCACCTATCTATTTACCATCTTTACATTTATACATGACGACCTACGTATCACATAGATAAGCATGGAAGCCTGTGAGTTCATCCCAGAAAGATTCTTCTCTGAAATGATTTTAAGAATGAACCTAAATATATAAGTAGTTTATAACCAGCTCAGAGTTATGAAAATGTTCTGAAGTACATGTTTTTTTCTTTCTTTTCTTTTTTTTTTTCGAAGGGGTGGGTGGGGTGAGGGAAGTATTTGACGTTTGCAGAAGAATATATCCTGGAGAGATAATTGTGTATGTGTGATAGATATGATTTCCCATATCAATTGTGTAGTCGCTAAAAGGATTTACGTCTTATTTACTGAATGAAACTCCCTCAAGCTTTATTACTCATAGGGCATATCAATTGGAGCGTCCTCTGCCTTTACCGTGAAGTCTAGAAAGAAACCTCGGATGTAATTTACTGCCATTGAGAACTATATTCTAAAAACCTTTCATTCATATGGAACAATATGGCCGCAGAAGGAGAAGTCACAATTGGAACAAGCTCGGCCATTGCTGTTATAACATAAGAAGTGCGCTCAGCCACAGGCGTACCACAAAACACATCAAATTCATTCTACTTCCTTGGTTATTTAAAAACCTGACGGAAATTGCAGCGCGATTTTCCTATCGACAGCATATATGTACCACCAACCATTTGGTTTCCGGCTGCAGAAAGTTTGCTCTTAAGATACGAATACTTTTTTTTGACTGCACAGTCCATTCATCTAAATTAAAATATAAATATAAAATAAAGGTGTCTTAAAAGTAAAATAACAAAGGTAAACTATATACAAATATACAAACACATCTACACGTACAAACGGTCCGGCATTGTTCAGAATGAAATTATATAAGACCGTTAAAAAGGGATATGTATCTATCTCTAATCCGTGAATTTAAACGATTGTGTTGGTTCCACAGAAATTTCAAGATACCATTCTTACTATTAGATTTTCTTGTCATCATTGTAAGCACATGCATTCTCTATTACTTCTTCAAAACTGACTATACTAGTGTTATGTATATCTATAATTTCTGTAAAGTTTATTAATTACTTTAAATTGTAGTGATTATCTTTAGTTCTAATTTTTTACGTTCATAGTTATATTTTCAAATACGACGAACGTAAAATGGCATAGGATCTATACATAGAAGCTTACGTACGTGTTTACAGTTACTAATAATAAAATTATTAGTAAATACATTGACAAGTTTCGGGCTATTTTCCGTCGGACAGATCGGCGATGTAGGTTCTTAGAAGAATTAAGTTATTTTTCATTGGATGGGTTAGATGATGTGTTACTTTACGAAGTTAAAAATTTGTAATTTGTCGCATAACAAGTAGTGGCAATATGCGTGTTTAATCCTGTCGCCTGCATATAAATTTCTAGGACTGGGCAGTTTTCTTATTCTTATTTCTCGTGTTCTTGCTGTAGCACCAAGTCTGCATATATATATATATATATATATATATATATATCATATATATATATATATATATATATATATATATATATATATATATATATATATGCAAGTTGTATTTAGATATTATTCGAGAGGGAACATTTGTTTGGATTGTTCAGTGGAAATAGAAAGTGCTCAGTGGACTATAATATTGTTCTAGGATTATTGTGAGTGATTCAAAGGAGTTCAGTATAATGCCATTTTGATACATCAGAACTGTTGGCAGATCAGTATATTCGTGGATCTGAATTGATTCAGAACATTTGATTGTCTTGGACTTGAATATAACATTTTAGGATTATTTGGATTCACTTCTTATTCCATGAGTTCCTCTTAAATTTTCATTTTATAACTTTGATAATTAAATTATTTGTTAAAATTTACAAAACCTGTTCGTTTTGCTTCTTTCTGTTACAAAGTTTATGGCGACAAGAGTCGTCAAAATAGTTTAAAACATGTTAGAGGCACTGTTCCATTTTGGAAGGCTTAAAACGAAGACTATTATTATTACCAATAACAAGTTTTCTTTTCATACATTCACTAACGTTTGCCCACAGACAAACGTAATACAGTGTGCAGCAAAGAGATTTGAATAATCTAGTTTTCATATTCAGAGAACAATTTCTAAATTTAGTAGAAACATGTTTGTTCGATTGCACATAAATCTGTACTGTATCATCATCTCTGCATCATGTGACTGATTGGATTTTAAAATACGACCCAAATACTCTTCTAGTTAACTAGAGTATAAACTATGAAGACGGGTATTTGAATATCAAGCATATTTTTAAAGAGTGTCCAATGATTGACAATATCAAATGCCTTTACTTGCATCTAAAACGCATGCAAACACAGGGCTGCGATGTTCCGCATGAAAATTTCCTTTTAAGGCATAGAGGCATCTATGTTGAAGGGTTTGGGGGTGGGGGTGGGTAGAAGCAAGTTGATTATCAGAGATTGTGATTTCTCATCGCTGTAGTATAACACATTCAAACATTTTTGAAATATTTGTCGTAAGAGATATAGGTCTATATTTTTGTCCGTCAGGTTACAAATTTACTTTTCAGTGCCTGGATAATTGTAACTTTTGTGCAATAATCTGGAACAAAGATACGTACAAACATACAAACATACAATTAAAAACAATCATTAAAAGTGCATGAAGTATACTAAATGAAAATTTCAAATGTTCTACACATAAAAAATCTGATCCAGAGAAATTTACCATCGGTTTGTTTATCTATAGCACGTTGGATCTCATGTACTGTGATTATTTCCATACGACATGAAGGGGCCTTGAATGATAAAAGAACACACTCCTTATTAGAACCGTTTTTAACACTATTGAGTAAGACTTCAAACTTTTTTCCACCTGTTGCATACGTTATTTTGGCCATGGTGCCAATTAATGCAAATTGGCAGATTACTTGAAATTATCGTAGTATCTTGCTTCTGTATTTCACGTTGGTTTAACTTTTCAAATTTATTTGCAAGCTTGTCTGCTCAGTGTTATAATTCTTCCTTCTTGCATAGTCGAAGAGCATACTTAAAATGAGCTGTACTCTAATATTTTGTTACTGAAAGGTCCTTGACGATCTTACATTTATCACGCCACATAACGTAAGCATTTCGTGCATAATCGTGGGCTTCTTTGAAACAGTCATTCCAGCCTGGTGTAAGTCGGTGACCAAGTTCGGATTTACTAGATAAGGTTTTACCAGAGTTAAACAAACATTTCACTAAATCTATGTATAAACACCTTAATCTGTGCCATGTGCACCTGATTACTTCAGCATTACAGACCGCAAAAAAACAAAACAATATGGGATCTCTATCTTGTTTTAATAAGAATGCAGATGTTAGTGTTAGAACTGGTCGACCTGGTGTCAGGATAATGCGACTGGATGGAACATCATGCTACATGTCTGCGGCATGATGTCCCAGTGCTAGACATCACAATAAAATTGTTAAAGCTACGTAAGAAAACAAATCACACACACACACACACACACACACACACACACACCCCACACACACACACATAAGAATGCAGATGTTTAAGTAGAATTCATTTCTTCGTCGCCAGTGTTGCCTGACCAATTTATTCAAATTTAAGATTTCACTGGGGACAAGAATCAACTCCAGGAAGTAGATCAGCATTGGTAGTCATTACAGTATGACGATAGTCGGACCCAACTAGGTATATATTTTTCTCATATCACTTATAGCGGTTTGAGCAGATTGTGAAGAGGCACAATGATACAACCAAGAAACAGTATTATGCAATTCACTGATGTTACGTGTAGGCTCGTACAAAAATAACAAGAGAAAAGAATGAAGCCAACAAGCTTTGTATATTTTAACAAAATAAATTATTTCCCTAGAAAACAATGTAAAAATTGGAAATAGGACTTACGGTTTGTGAATATAATCCAAAATTTAATCCTAAGATTGAAAAATATAAGTCCTATCACTAAACTGTTCTAATAGAATCCGGGTTCGAATCTCGATGAAATTCCAATATGGAGGCGATGTCGTCAGATGATGTCTGTCCTGATGGTGACAGATCCTCAATTGAATCACAGTTTATGTTTCCGTTAAACTCCAGAATAAATTTCCACTGAATTTCTTTCTCCCAGAACTTTTGTAAATATAAAGCACTTGTTTAGTTTTCTAGAGAATAAATTATTAAATCCAAAAACCAGATGAAAAACAAACTGGCAACAACAATTAGAAACACCTTATTGCCTCAAGGTGTTAAGAACGACTGACTTGGAAAGCTCTCGGAATGAGTATTAAGCCCAACTAAAACATCATCCTATTCCCGCGTGATGGGTCACGTGGTCTCTTAACACTTGAACAACGCAATAAAAAAATGCAATTTGTCACGTAGGCAAGAACAGCCTTATCTAAGAACCAAATTCTCACACTGCAAATATATAAAAAAAGAAAGGCCGTTTACAATCCAGTTAACACGCTGGCCGAAATGACCTTGGCAATAGTCAATCGTCTTCACTTGATGTTTACAAAATCTATGAACCAGAGTGAGCTAAAAATAGTGCTAATGTAATATTTTTACGTTCTAAATAAACTGAATTTACTGGAAAAAATATCGAATCCGTGAAAATAATCATTACAATAAAATGTAATGAAACAAAAATAAAATAAAAAAGAATTTAAAACTAACACACAAGTAATTAAATTACATATACGTAACATTGAGATAAGCAAAATTTATTGTGTGGTCCACTATTTGTTTAAAGTTTGATAAGATATAACCATATTCATCACCAATTAGGCGAAGTTCATCTCCAAAGGGAGTGGATTGGAGCGTATTAGCATTCCGGTCTCCCAGAACATTAACATTTGGAGAATCTTTTTTATAACAGAATTAGTTTGGCCCAGATAATCGACATATTCCAAACATTTCTCAACAGGATCACGATGCAAATAGACAATTACAAAAAGCAAAGAGGAATCAATTGTCTTAATAGTAATATCTATTAATCAGGGATCATCGAGATGTTGTACTTATATAATACTTACAAGAGATCTACAGTATAATACCCAAAATCTCTCGTAAGGTCTACCTGAATGATAGCCTTGATCCATAAAACTCCGCATATACTGATGAGAGACAGTCTAACTCACTGTCGAATAGCTACAATTCTTATAGAAAACAAATAAAAGAAATACCCATAAAGTTCTTACATTTTGTATATTTATAGTTATAGATCGATATTTAAAGAAAGAAATGCGTAAAGCATCCATTATGTATATTTGAGTCCAATCTAGTAAAATTTGGGAATATAAAGTTTAATTCTGACTGACTGTAGTCACTAACCAATGTATTCATTGGCCACGCACCCGCGTTCATTATCGCATTATGAGTAAGGTTATCACATGTGATTTTGAAGTTAAATATGAAAGGTAATGTCCGATTATAGTGTTTCAGGGGCATGTCTTGTCACGAATATGCATCACTGCTGCATTGCACGCACTGTGCGCAAGTGAGAGGATGCTGCCTTTCCCATGATAACACTACCACGATTTCTTGGAGCCTGATGATGTGGATTTTATATTAGTAAACTTATTAGCCAATCTCTGATACGGATTTTTATGCGATAGTCTACGTACGAATGCTGCCTTACAGAGGTTGTTGTTCCGCGGAGAACTAGCGACTTGGCAAACGTTTTATCATTTTCCAAATCCTCGTCTGAGGAATTGGTGTCTTCTGAAGATGCAAACAATATTAATGCAGTTGTGCTGAGATTCATTTCACCATCATCTGAATTCTTAGTATTCTGGGATTCTGTTGTTGTAACCCAGACAACAGAGCGGGCCTTGTTTACTCCAATCCGAATCTAGTTTTGTGCATTGGATATCGTCGTGTACGCTCCGAGTAACGGTTCCTTCTGTTGAGCGACTTGGTATCAGGGTTTTTATTTTTGTTGACATACATGACTGATTTGTTTTGGTGTAACTTTGATCTGCTCTTTAATTTTCGTTCAGTTCAATGTCGTACTGAACTCTGTTCGAATTGTCGACATGAGGCGGCAAATGTACATTTGACGGTTGAAAATTTACAAATGAGTTTGCTAATATAAGCGTTGCATTGTACATAACGTCTCTCTTTAGGTAAAGAGTTCGTTTTATTCTATACAAAACAAAGCAGTTCACCCACCATTATAAAGCGGCTATCAACGAACCGCAGTCTTTGGTAATCTGCATGCAAATTTTGTAGGACTTCTCGCCGCCATAGGAAATCATTTCAGCTCACATTTCTTGCAAAGGAATAAATCTCCCTGTCACAAATGACCAGTAGAGGTTCCACAATCTTCGCATTGCATTCCTAACTTAAAATTTCTATGGATAAGTAAAGATAACAAATAAAACTATATAAAACATTGGGAGAGGTACTCAACTAAAGCAATTTAAAATTTACACTGTACACACCAATGTCATCCAGCGACAGACAAGTGGTGGGTGAGTATGATTTTTTCAACTGAAATATTATGTCAGTCGAGGTTATATATTAACAGTTCGAGTCAAGGAAGTTTTGAAAACTTCTGTATACTACAAAATCTGTTGCCGTCATTTCTATACGACTTTTTCCTGGACTATAAATTATTTGTGTAATAAATTAGACTTACATTTAACGCCGAAAAGGACCGCTTTTGTCTTCCCAAGATGGAGATAATTGAAGTAAGCGAAGTGGAAGGAATGGGTTCCAAGATTTCTGTTACTGCCCTTTTCTGCGAGAATCATTGTATACGTAGACATTTTAGGGCATTTTTCTCAAAACCGATGCATGCAGCATATCATTTCCGTCTTTATAAAAGTCTACTATTCTGTAGATCGTTCATAGGATGTGACCGTTTCTTGCGTTGTTACGTTCAGGCTCATACAAAAGTAACAAAAGAAAAGAGTGAAGTCAACGAGCTTTGCAAATTTAACAAAATAATTTATTTCCCTAGAAAACAAGGTAAAAATTTGATATAGGACTTACGGTTTGTGAATCTAATCCAAAAATTAATCCTAGAATTCAAAAATATAAGTCCTATCACTAAAAAGTTCTAATTGAATCCAAGTTCGAATCTCGATGAAGTTCCAATATGGAAGGCGATGACGTCAGATGAGGTCGTTGTACTGATGGCAACAGTTCCTTGTTGAATAACAATTTATAATGTTCCAGTTTAGAATTCCAGAATAAATTTCCACCAAATGTCTTTGTCCAAAAATTTTTATAAAGAAGAGCACTTGTATGTTTTCCAGAGAATATAAATTATTAAATCCAAAAATTAGAAGAAGTCTTAATCAAACTGGCATCAACATAAAAAAAAAAACACCTTGAGCTCTAAAAGTGTAGAATACGAATGACTATAATTCACTGAGATATGAGTATTAAACCCAACTAAAAAGTCATTTCAGACCCGCGTGATGGGCCACGTGATCACTCACTACAAGTCAATTAGCACGTAGGCTAGAATAGTCCTTGCTAAGAATCAGATTTCCACACTGGAAATGAATTTAAAAATAAAACTGTTTACAACAGAGCCAACACGTGGGCTGAACATGACCTTGTTAATAACCAATCATTTTCACTTAGTTTTTACAAAATTGGAACCAAGGTCAAGAACTTAGTCAGCTAAAAGATATAATGTAGCAATCATTTTGCGTTCTAATCAGGCTAAAGAGTTGAACTGAATATTTCTAGAAAAATGTCAAATCCAGTGAATAAAGTTATTACAATAACATGTAATGAAGTAAAATAAAATAAAAGAGAATTTAAAACTAACACGCAAGTAATTTAATTGCATATACGTAACAGCGTATATTGCCATGAAAGTATAGTCATTTTTGTAAACATCAACATTATGGTCCATGGGAATTGAATGTATTGTCCATGACTAAATAGGGTCAAAACTATATTAGCAAAATAATAGTTTGCAGAAGCTTGCTTCTGTATGACAAACGGTTTTCAAAGTGTCTTTTCGAAGGTTTTCAGTGCACATTGGCAGCCGACCGCCATTTCCTGCTAAAATACTGCGTAGACTGGTTCAATGATTTCGATCAAGTCCTAAATTAAACTCGGAAGTAACACCAAATGTAAAAAGATATGTATATAAGTAGTCCACATAGAATAACACGACAAAAACAAAAAAACAAAAAAAACAACCAAAAAAACCGATTGATATCGTCCGTTTTCATAACAACCTTAGAACCACAGTTTAGTAATAGCAAAATAAGTTTCTACAAGTGTTGACATTCTGAATAGAACTTTTACACTATTTGATTAATGAAAGTTGTAACGTGTCAAGTTTTGAAGAAGTACTGAAGTTACAAGTTGAATAAATTGTGCATTAAAATTTTATCATAGTCAAGCTAAAGAAATGTCTTTGTGAAAGTTCACTTTGATATTTCCCTTATTTCACCTCTGAAACATAAAGGGCCCACGTTAAGGTTCAGTAGAACTGACCGTAACGCTATCATGAGAAAGTACAGTAGGGTTACCAGCCATGACCGCGGTAGAGAACTCCACGTCAAATAATTGATCTTCAAAGGAAAGCTAATTGCATCATATTCTAGGCTGTCAAAAACTGATGAAAGACATGATTATTTTGGGAAAAATTAAGGAACAGTTGCTTTCGATTGGTCAGTTAAAATTAAGGCGTTCACTTTAGAAATAATGGGGAATTTAAGGTAGCGACTTGGCTCAGAATTCTTTAGTCAGAAATCTTGCTTGAGAGAAGTCAGGTTGACTCCGTAGGAAACCTAAAAGAATAGCGTTTTCCCTCGTTAAAAAGTAAAGAGGCCAGATAGCTGTCTTTAAAGGAAAAGACAGGTTATAGTGCTAGGACACACTGTTTATGTGGAAAAGAAACAGCATTAAGGTACGCAATTTAAATTTCCATGCAATTTTCTATTTTGTTGTTTGGTTTTATGCAAATGTGTAGTATATGATTTAGGGATTTATGAATTAATTTCTTTTGTCTGTAGGATGAAATTGTTTATCGGGAGTTAATGATAATTGCATATTTATATATGATTTTGTAATGCTCAAATGATTTTGCTGGTTATTGGTTGCTGTAAGCTAGAATTTAGTGAATCTTATGCAATAGTAATCGAGCATTTATCTTTTTGAGCGGAATTGACTAGCCGGCTGTAAGAAGACGTATAGTAATGTATGCTGATATATACGGCAATTGCCGCGTGGAACAGGGACGATAAACTGTTTAATTAAGGTCAGACTTGCTATATTGCAATGGTCATTTGTAACTATAGATAACGATTGTACCTTACCTCAAATACAGTATATCTGTAAGGACCGTTAATCGTTAAGGTCACATTATGCATTGTGGATAGCTATTTACGTCTCTGAAAAACGGAAGTAAGAGAATTTTATATATACGGATAGGTGGTGAACATATATAGCTTTAGTCGTAATCTTTTGTCATTTAAGGGAACAGCTTCCTATATTCCTCCCGAGAAACCCGACGAGGACAGTCCAAGAGGGAAGTCCGCAAACAGAGAGTTCAGAATAGAAGGGTCAAGAGGAAGAACCAAGCATACACGCTAGACGCGGAATACACAAAGTCAAGAGAGAACTACGCCAGGTGATGCAAGTGGACATTGTACTCTTTTCACCACTCGTTACCATGATGAACGAATCCGTAAATCGAACACTGCTATTAAATCCCATTAATGTAAATCAGTTGGATTGTAACTGCCGTTTTAGCTTATGTATTAATTAATTAAATTTATTTTATTGTACTGTTTAAGGGGGCTCGTATTTGTTTATTTCTTCTCAATAGTTTTGCTTTGTTTTCTGTCAATGTTCTATCTATCTATTCACACTGGGCAATTACATCGAGGGAGGTCATCCCCTAGATAACGATCGCCAAATCAATTAACAGAGGGGCACACACACACTTCTTCATGTCCACGTCGCACATTCCCCCCCCCCCCACCTTTACAAAAGTCTTGTTTGTTAAGAGCATATAACCTTAGGTACAAAATTATCTTAGAAGAAAGCCGACAATCGCTAGACTCGCGAATGAAATTTGTATAGTAAATATGGTTGAAGATCAATCGTACTAAGATGTTTTCGGTAACGTTTGAAGTTAGACATTATGTTATGAAAAATAAGGGTAAAAAAATAGAGCTCTCCCCAGCTTTGCCATTCCCCCCCCCCCCCCATCTGTGCTTTTAGGGTAAACTCTCAGTTGGCAAGAACAGACCATGGGAAGAATGTTAGTTGTTCGGAGATATATCCCTAGAATTATGCTGAACCATAGTCACCATAGACCTAGAAAGAACCAAATTTCTGGTCATGAGCCAATATAGCACACTGTTGGGCTGTGTTTTTTTCTTGTTATGACGTGGAACTAATCACATTGGTCTGTATTCGACGTTTTTGGCAACCAAGATTGTGACCATGTGATGTCTTTTCTCCAATCAAGTGTGCAACGAAGGTTTGTACTCGATTCAAGAAAGGTAAAATTGCGGATACAGGTAATGTATTAAAGCAACAAGGAAACGACAGAATGTAGCCATCATTGTTCCTCTACATGGACGCCAGCAGCATGGGTCAATGGGGGTCATGTGACACACACCCCGAAATCATATATATATATATATATATATATATATATATATATATATATATATATATATATATATATATATATATATTCCAACAAGTTTAATCATGCAACTGATGCTGAAAATATGTCACAAGATTCTGTTCAAAACGCCTAATAATTATTAGCTCTAGTTTCAGACTGCTTCATATACTAACTCTCTCGGCCGTTACTTACTGACCCCC
>JAECUM010028039.1:0-15337 GCA_016617855.1 Megalonaias nervosa | reverse complement strand
TTTTTTTAAGCGATAAACAATTTCTTGATGAGAAGAAAAGAGTTCAAATTACCCTTATAAAGGCTGCCGGAAGTAAAGATCAGCTGATTACAGATGTGTAGACATGTACAAGAAACCTCCTGATGATTTCAAAAGACACAAGTTTGACATCATAAAGAGACATTTTCTAGATGGGAACCGATGGCGGAGACAACGTGTGATTACTCGAGATGATATTTAATAGATGTCACAGCTTCTTATGCAACATACTGGGTTTCATCTGATCGATCAGTGCATCTAGCCTATGTCGCTTCCATCGTTGTTTATAGTTCAATGGGCATGCGCAAGACAGGTCGAGTTTACTACGCCCGTATGGAAGGCAATATGAGTTACCAGATTCCGGTTTTGCAGCGAATTGTGGATCAATTGTGAATAAAGTATGTTTCCCTGGTATCAGTTTCACGAAATATATCCGTTTTGTTGTAAATAATTATCCTGTTTACATACGTTTATTGACTTATGATGATTTAAGGTTTTCAAATTCTTTTTCCAAGTTGTCCAATATTCTACACTTTTTCCAAAAGAGTTCCAAATTCCAAAGCTTAGCTAAATTCTGACTATAGAATATTTAAGGCCTGGGAATTTTCGATTCTGAATCGAACAAGCCTATTTACAAGCGACGAGACCCCTAAGTTCCCTTCGTAAGAAGATTTAAAACACCCGGCTCTACCTAGCTAGTAATAAACTAACTAACCTTCGATTACTAATCCAAATGAATGCTTTATATAAAGATGACCTAACTAACCGTCGATTACGAATCCGAATGAATGCTTTATATAAAGATACCCTAACTAACCGTTGATTACGAATCCGAATGAATGCTTTATATAAAGATAACCTAACTAACCTTCGATTACGAATCCGAATGAATGCTTTATATAAAGATAACCTAGTTAACCTTCGATTACGAATCCGAATGAATGCTTTATATAAAGATAACCTAGCTAGCCGTCGATTACGAATCCGAATGAATGCTTTATATAAAGATAACCTAGCTAACCGTCGATTACGAATCCGAATGAATTCTTTATATAACGATAACCTAACTAACAGTCGATTACGAATCCGAATGACTGATTTATATAAAGATAACCTAACTAACCGTCGATTACGAATCCAAATGAATGCGTTACATAAAGATAAGCTAACTAACCTTCGATTACGAATCCGAATGAGTGCTTTATGCAAAGATAACCTAGTTAACCGTCGATTACGAATCCGAATGAATGCTTTATATACAGATAACCTAGCTAACCGTCGATTACGAATCCGAATGAATGCTTTATGTAAAGATAACGCCATCAAAATTAGAATGATATAACACGGTCAGCGTTTATATAGCACAGAGTGGATAATTTTCTTTTCTAAAATTTACAGCATAATGCCGTGTATATATAACTTTTTGGCGTTATTCGATCCATCGTGATAAACCATCATTTACCCAGTATGAGAAGGCCATATTGTCTTTTCCTATGCATGTGAAAATTGTACGTCGTGTCATCATGATTCTCTACCCTTTCTCTTTATTAGTATTAAAATACAATAAGTATAAAACTAATATGCATGTACCAGCTGGTAATTTCTATATGTAATTCGTAGTGGCAACAGTATGCATGTATCAGCTGGTAATATCTATATGTAACTAGTGGTGGTAACAGTATCCATGTACCAGTTGGTAATGTCTACTTGTAACTCGTAGTGGGAACAGTATGGATGTACAAGTTGGTAATGTCTATATGCAACTAGTGGTGGTAACAGTATGCGTTGTACCAGTTGGAAATTTCTATATTAACTCGTGTGGTAATAGAATTGCATGCACTAGTTGGTAATGTCTATATGTAAGTAGTGGTGGCAATATGCATGTACCAGTTGACATTTCTATATGAAACTCGAGTGGTAACAGTATGTATGTACCAGTCAGTAATGTCTACATGTAACTCGTAGTGGTAACAGTATGGATATACAAGTTGGTAATGTCTATATGCAACTAGTGGTGGTAACAGTATGTATGTGCCAGTTGGTAATTTATATATGTAACTCGTGTGGTAACAGTATGCATTGTACCAGTTGGTAATTTCTATATGTAACTCGTTTGGCAACAGCATGCATGTACCAGTTGGAAATGTCTATTTGTAACTAATGGTGGTAACAGTATGCATGTATCAGTTGGTAATTTCTATATGTAACTCGTGTGGTAACAGTATGCATGTGCCAGTTGATAATGTCTATATGTAACTCGTGTGATAACAGTATGCATGTACCAGTTGGTAATGTCTGTATGTATCTCGTGTGGTAACAGTATGTATGTACCAGTTGGTAATGTCTATATGTAACTCGTGTGGTAACAGTATGCATGTACTAGTTGCAACAGCATCTCGTTATCAAGAAATTAATAGTAGTAATAGTGGTAGCTGTAAGGTAGTATTAGTAGTGGTAGTAGTAGCTGAAGTAGAAACAGTAATAGTAGCAGCAGCAGCAGTAAGATAGTAATTGTAGTAATGGTAGAAGTAGTATGACTATATAAGTCGGAATAACAGTATGGTTGTAGTAGTAGTGGTGGTGGTAGTAGTAGTAAAACGAATGATTGTGAGCTAGCTAGACGGCTCCAGTGCCTCGATGCCGGTGGTCACCGGTTCAAACTCAGGCAGAATCATACCATAGGTTTATAAAAATGGAACTAGCATCTGCCTCTCAATAGCAGCTGCTATATGTCTGCGGTATGATGCCCCAGTGCTAGACATCACTATAAACTGCCACACTGCAGACATCGTAGCGATATGACTAAAATCGTTAAAACCATGTTAAAATTCCACATGCCAAAACCTCAATACATGTATGACAGGTAAATTGTACGCAAGGATACGAATACAAGCCCCTGTGAGCAGAGCACATTCCCTTGAGCTACCTATGTATGTAACTAACTTGATAGATACATAGACCAATGTACTTAGGTAAGTACTATTACACAGGGTTACTTGCATGCCAGCACAGCACATTTCCGTTATTAATTGAGGGGGCAGGGGCCAGTTTTTATGTACAAATTTAATGCCGCAATCAGTGACCTAGTACATAAAATCATAAAAAATCAAATACACAAGTGAGGTCAAAAAGGTTCATATTTTTAGATACTTATATTAAAACAAAGCATAAGAATATTATTCACTTGACCAGAGAAGTCAATGGCAGTCCACAGCAGAAGAAGTTTATGCACCCCAACCCCAAATTTATACCTGCAAAATTTTCATGTCCGAAGGTCATTTTTGACACCATGTGATGCTCACAGTGCAAACACAAGCTCTTTTCCTAGATGATAATTCTGCAAAACAGTGTGTACTAAACAGGCTGATGCAATTGAAAATAGTTGCCATCCAAGCCGTTTCTGAGATATTCTACTTGCCCCAAACCCACGTGTTTACTGCTATGGGAGGCTAGCTCTTCTTCCTAGCCGACTATTGGTATTTCACTATCAACATACTGCATAGTAACTATGGAAGATGTACATGCCTGACATCGATTTCAAGAACAACACAAGCCCATAACACCTAGTTCACAAATATATCCATATCTTTAATTAGTAAACAATAATAGCTGAAAAAGTCACACCATAGCTTTAAGTTAAGAAATTTGCCAGGGGCCAATTTACGAAACTGGACCCTGCCACCTGAACTTATTTATTTTTTAGATGAATTCTATCAACCATGTTGTTTGTTCAAGTAAACCTGATGAACAAGATACGCATGTCGTAACTAAGTCATTTGAATATCCACTGTAGTATTTGTCTGTACACGCCAAAAGCTTGCCAGATAAGGTCAACACTTAATAACATAGCTTGTTGTCATGCAATGATTGATTGGTCTTATGTATGATAACAAGACTTTGCTTGGAGACAAATACAATCATTACAGAGAATACAGTCTGGTTAACTTGGGAATCTTGCATTTTAAGGGATGTATAGATATTCTGTAAGTATCAGGCTCCTATTTACTTTTTATGAAACATGAATTCCTATTATATAAAGATAACCTAACTAGCCTTCGATTACGAATCCGAATGACTGCTTTATTTAAAGATAACCTAACTAACCGTCGATTACGAATCCGAATGACTGCTTTATATAAAGATAACCTAGCTAACCGTCGATTACTAATCCGAATGAATGAATAAGTATAGAACTAATATGCATGTACCAGCTGGTAATTTCTACGTGTAATTCGTGGTGGTAACAGTATGCATCTACCAGTTGGTAATGTCTATATTTAACTCGTGTGGCAACAATATGCAAGTACTAATTGGTAATATCTATATTTAACTCGTGTGGTAAAAGTATGCATGTACCTGTTGATAATGTCTATATGTAACTAGTAATGGCAACAGTATGCATGTACCAGTTGGTAATGTCTATATGTAACTCGTGTGGTAACAGTATGCATGTACCAGTTGGTAATGTATATATGTAACCAGTAATGATAACAGTATGCATGTACCAGTTCGTAATGTCTATATGTAACTACTGTGGTAACAGTATCCATGTACCAGTTGGTAATGTCTATATGTAACTCGTGTGGTAACAGTATGCTTGTACCTGTTGATAATGTCTATATGTAACTAGTGGTGGTAACAGTATGCATGTACCAGTTGGTAATATCTATATTTCACTCGTGTGGTAACAATATGCAAGTACCAATTGGTAATATCTCTATTTAACTCGTGTGGTAAAAGTATGCATGAGCCTGTTGATAATGTCAATATGTAACTAATAGTGGCAACAGTATGCATCTACCAGTTGGTACTGTCTATATGTAACTCGTTTGGTAACAGTATGCATGAACCAGTTGGTAATGTATATATTTAACCAGCAATGGTAACAGTATGCATGTACCAGTTCGTAATGTCTACATGTAACTACTGTGGTAACAGTATGCATGTGCCAGTTGGTAATGTCTATATGTAACTCGTGTGGTAACAGTTCCATATGCCAGTTGGTAATGTCTATATGTAACTCGTGTGGTAACAGTATGCATGTACCTGTTCGTAATGTCTATATGTAACTCGTGTGGTAACAGTATGCATGTACCAGTTGGTAATGTATATATGTAACTCGTGTGGTAACAGTTTCTATATGCCAGTTGGTAATGTCTATATGTAACTCGTGTGGCAACAGTATGCATGTACCTGTTGGTAATGTCTATATGTAACTCGTGTGGCAACAATATGTATGTACCAGTTGGTAATGTCCATATGTAACTCGTGTGGTAACAGTATCCATGTACCAGTTGGTAATGTCTATATGTAACTCGTGTGGTAACAGTATGTATGTACCAGTTGGTAATGTCTATATGTAACCATTAGTGGTAACAGTATGCATGTACCAGTTCGTAATGTCTATAGGTAATTCGTGTGATAACAGTTTCAATAAACCAGTTGGTAATATCTATATGTAACTCGTGTGATAACAGTATGCATGTACCAGTTGCAACAGTATCTCATTATCAATAAATTAATAGTAGTAGTAGTGGTGGTGGCATTAAGATAGCAGAAGTAGTAGTGGTAGTAGTAGCTGAAGTAGAAATAGTAGTAATAGTAGCAGCAGCAGTAAGATAGCAACTGTAGTAGTGGCAGTAGTAGTAGTAAGACTATATAAGTAGGAATAGCAGTATAGTAATAGTAATAGTAGTGGTGGTGGTGGTAACAGTATGCATGTACACAGAATGATTGTGAGCTAGCTAGACGGCTCCCATGCCATGATGCCGGTGGTCACGGCTTTAAACCCAGGCAGAATCATACCAGAGGTTTACAAAAATAGTAGTAGCAGCTGCCTCTCAATAGCAGCTGCTACATATCTGCGGTATGATGCCCCAGTGCTAGACATCACTATAAACTGCCACACTGCAGACATCGTAGCGATATGACTAAAGTCGTTAAAGCCATGTTAAAATTCTACATGCCAAAACATACTCCATTGAGCTACCTATCTATGTAACTAACTTGACAGATACACAGACCAATGTACTTAGGTAAGTACTATTACACAGGGATACTTGCATGCCAGCACAACACATTTCCGTTATTATTTGAACTTATTTTATTGTTCAGATGTATTATCTCTATCAGCCATGTTGTTTGCTCAAGTAAACCCGAAGAACGAGACACGCATGCCGTAACAAAGTCAATTTAATATCTATTGTATTATTGTCTTTACAAGATCAAACGCTTTCCAGGTAAAGTCGACTCTTAACAACATAGCTTGTTGTCATCCAATGATTGGTTGGTTTTGTGTAGAATAAGAAGACTTCGCTTGGACACAAGTACAATCATTACAGAGGTACCAGTCTGGTTAACTTCGGAAACTTGCTTTGTAAGGGATTTATATATATTCCGTAAGTACCAGTCTACTATTTATTTTTATGAAACATGAATTCCTATTGACTCAATGCATTAATATGGGATACTTGCATGCCAGCACAACACATTTCCGTTATTATTTGAACTTATTTATTTTTCAGCTGTATTCTGTCTATAAGCCATGTTGTTTGCTCAGATAAACCTGAAGAACCAGATACGCATGTCGTAACTAAGTCATTTGAATATTCATTGTAGTATTTGTCTGTACACGCCAAAAGCTTGCCAGATAAGGTCAACACTTAATAACATAGCTTGTTGTCATGCAATGATTGGTTGGTCTTATGTATGATAAAAAGACTTTGCTTGGAGACAGTACAATCATTACAGAGAACACAATCTGGTTAACTTGGGGAACTTGCGTTTTAAGGGATTTATAGATATTCTGTAAGTATCAGTCTCCTATTTACTTTTATAAAACGTGAATTCTTATTGACTCAATGTATGAAAATGGAATAATGTTGTACAGAATGTGTAGGGTCCTACTCAAATCAAGGTCACGTGTCACTTCGAGTTATTCAGTTAATGATACATCATCAATTGAATTCATCGAGTTGTACAGTTTTTCAAACATACGTTATTGAATGTGCAGCCTAAATGTAAAGGTATTAATTTACCTTCATTCTCCAAGCAAACTACATAGCTGTGTTTACTTGCGCTTCAGTATGAGTGGTTTAGTAATTTTAATGATTCTCAAAATATGCCAAAGCATTCCTCGTTTACTCAAATCAAGGTCTGTAAACACTACGATAGTTGTGCAGTTAATGATATATAGTTAATTGAATTCACAGAGTTTTTAAGCTTTCAAACATAAGTTATTGATGTTTTAGAGGGTTGTACAGTCTCAGTGACTTAGATATTCACATATTACATCACAGTTAACACACACCTAAGTCATTTAATGCACAGAAAGTTGTTTATTTTTAGCGAGTGTGATTATAAGATAAAAATATCACGTGCACATCATTTCCTGTGACTGTGAGGTCAATAAGAGTAGATGAAGATTCTTTAGCAGCAAACATTACTGGTATTTACACCGATTGCTAACCTCCACTATTCTTATACTCACCACTAACACCCCATCTACATAATTTAAACACACCCCTAGCTCCCCATCTACTCTATTTACACACACCACTAACTCCCATCTATAGTTTTTAAACCCACCACTAACTCCCCATTAACAGTATTTACATCCACTACTAACCCCACATCCACAGTATTTACACCCAACATTAACTCCATATTCATTGTATTTACACATCACACTAACCTCTCATCTACAGTATTTACACCCACCACTAATTAACTCATGTAATTTAGTATTTAGCCCTAAAACTGCTGTCCCCATCCACATCATTTACATCTACTAACTCCAAATCTATTTGCATTTTCCCACCTCTACCTCCCATCTACAGTATTTATACACACCACTAACTCCACATCTACATTATTAATACTAACCAATAACTCCCCGAACACAGAAGCACAGTGCTTCGTCAAATCATTGTAATCATTAGCTACTCTAATATGCACAAAACCACTAAGATCACACTAAACCACTAAGATCACACAACACCTCTAAGATCACACAAAACCATCAAGATCACACAACACATCTAAGATCACACAAAACCACTAAGATAACACAACATCTCTAAGATGGCACAAGATCACCAAGATCACACAACACCTCTAAAATCACACAAATCTTCTAAGATCACACAACACCCTAAGATCAAGCAAAACCACTAAGATCACACAACACCTCTAAGATCACACAAAACCACTAAGATTACACAACACCTCTAAGATCACACAACACCTCTAAGATCACACAACACCTCTAAAATCACACAAAACCACTAAGATCACACAACACCTCTAAGATCACACAACACCTCTAAGATCACACAAAACCTCTAAAATCACACAACACCTCTAAGATCACATAAAACCTCTAAGATCACACAACACCTCTAAAATCACACAAAACCACTAAGATCACACAACACATCTAAAATCACACAAAACCACTAAGATCATACAATACCTCTATGATCACACAACACCTCTAAAATCACTTAAATTCTCTAAGATCACACAACACCTCTAAGATCACACAAAACCACTAAGGTCACACAACACCTCTAAAATCACACAAAACCATTAAGATCACACAACACCTCTGAAATCACACAACACCTCTAAGATCACACAAAACGTCTAAGATCACACAAAACCACTAAGGTCACACAACACCTCTAAAATCATACAAAACCACTAAGATCACACACAACACCTCCAAGATCACACAAAACCACTAAGATCACACAAAACCACTAAGATGACTTGGGAATTTAAAGATGATAAAAAATTTGTGTGTAAAAGATAGTGTATGTATTTGCAGCTTTGATAAGCGCTTTACACACCAACATTTGTATGCGATTTCATTTTTGTAGATATTTTATTTTACAAGCAAGCTGATGTCTGTATATTAATTCATAAACTAAATATTAGTTATGTATATTACATGCATACGGTTAAAATATTCCTGTCCATATTTTGCAGCCCAGTCGTCGTATCAGTATTGTGTTAGGTTGAAAACTCATTTGTTTGGAGTCAATAACCCTGAAGCACACTCATATAAAAGAGAAAATGGCCACAGGAGGAGAGGAAAAAGTTGGTTACAGTCTTGTCAAAGTTGGGACTGTGACACTAGAAAGCAGTAAGTGATCTATAAGTTAGATATAAAAATCAGTGCATACTTTCATACTCTGCATACTGATACTACATGTATATTCATTACATGGTGGAAAATGTCAGCGACTGTTTTATTACTCATTTGTTCCCCAAGGTATGACATACCTAATGGAATATGACAGCTAATAATTTCATACTTTCATAGTCTTTGTTACATAAGTCTGACATACTTATTCGAAGATTTCAGTGAATACCTTGAATTTTGATCATAGATTCATACTCTTTTGGTACCTGAGATCGGGCATACTTAATGGAATCTATCATCGGGCATACTTAATGGAATCTGTCATAGGGCATACTTAATGGAATCTGTCACAGGGCATGCTTAATGGAATCTATCATAGGGCATACTTAATGGAATCTGTCATAGGGCATACTTAATGGGATCTGTCAGTAAATATACCAATACCCTGCATACATATGCTTTAAATAACATTTATTAGAAAGTAAAGACAGGAAAGACGGTGTGTAATAACAATACAACAGCTAGTGGGATACTCATCAGAGTTGTCTCAGCATAAATATGGAATTAATAAGTAACCTAAAACTATAACGAAAACTATAAGCTCAGGTTATTCCAACTGGCCGCAATGCAAGATTTTTCATTGGTGATGTGTGTACCCTTCCACCATGACACCTATTGTACTGGCTTTCTCTAAAATGACATGGTCTAATGGTTATACACAGAAGCTGCATTTAGGATTAACATTTTTATTTCGCTTTAAATCGTCAAGTCCTGTAGTGTATCAAACACTCATACAAATATAGTGTATACAAAAAACGAACCCAAAGACAGGATCCACATCATGAGAAATGCATGCATTCTTTTTCTCTTATAAAACAGAATAATAACTGACCCGACTGTCTTTGTTGAGTGTAGTGTGTGGCTACATAATGTGTATTCATATGCAATATGAACCGACCTATAGCGATTGTGAATGCGTGAATTGATCCTACCACCGCAATGCTAGGTTTTGTTTTTTTCCGAGCAGAAAGAATTATTTACCTTTATGTATAGTGCCAAAATGTCTGCCTTGTGGAGAGATAATAGATTTTTGTAAGAAAAGGGTCAAATATCTATGTATTCTTTTTCTCGTACGGACGATGTTCAGACTACCTTTCTTGGGATGATCTCGATCTAGAAGCTATTCTTACGGAGTATAGATATTATGAGCACAAAGAAGACTGGTAACGATGACGACGATTTTGTTGATGATAGAGCATCTCCAGACAGACGAGTTGTTTGTCTCTGGCACAGAGTAGATTCATGAAAACATTGTTTCTTTTATTTATGCATGCACGTTCTTAAAAGATTGGAAACCAGACGTCACAAGAATAAAACATTGTATGTTTTCAACTGACGAACAACAAAACCCAAAAGTCTCATTTTGTTCATATTTGAGTAGAATTAAGTATATCATAACATATTTAGGGTTTATGATATAATGAATTGGAATACATATTAATTTTATATTGGTCAAAAATTAACTACAAAAATTCAGTTAATTGATAAAATAAAATGATATCACAAGATAAATATAATATCATAAAAAAAAAAAAATTAAGAAAAAAGGTAAAATGGTGCCTCGTATTACTAGGTTTCATATAGTTCGATTACCAAAATGCTTAGACTTATATATGCATATTATCAACACGCTATTATTTTGACATGAGTAGAAACAAAAAGTTCAATAATCGCCCTTCCCACCTGACCGTCAACCAGGGTTATTATCCATTGAAAACATGCTATTATTTTGACACTTGTGGAGCTAGAGGTTTAATAATCTCCCACCCACCAAACCTCAACCATGGATTGTATCCACCATAGTACATGTTATTATGTTGACATTTGTACGATTTAGAAATTGAACACTCACCCCACTCGCGCAACCATCAACCAGGGTTAGAAACCTTCAGTGTGGACTGGTAAAACAATATTCTTGAGTCGTGCAATCCAAGGTTCACAAACGCATTTAACATCCTTACCTCCAGTCAGTTCGATGTTGGTTGGACCATATCACACACACACACACACACACACGCACGCGCGCGCGTGTCTCGTCCTGTGAATGACGGTAAAAGTTCAATCAAACCGACCAAAGGAAAGGTAAAACGAGGTATTGATATAGGATAAGCCTCGTTTCCTTTTAATAAAAAATTTATACATCTCTTGGTATATCAATGATAAAGCGTATACAATTCAATCTATCTCTTTCTGCCCGTTTTTTCCTCTGTCTGTATGTATGTATGTATGTATGTATGTATGTATGTATGTTATTAAGCTGTTATCTTTGATTTACAAAGTGATGTATACATTGTTCAATAAATGGAAACGAGGGTTGATTTACTTACTATTGCTAATCACATTCTGTTTTTATCTCCCCCCCCCCCTCTCTCTCTCTCTCTCTCTCTCTCTCTCTCTCTCTCTCTCTCTCTCTCTGCTGGTCTGTTTGTTGGTCAGTTTCATCCCCAGAGGTCGAATGTGCGTGTAGACAAACCAAGGGAGATGGGGTAGGGTGGGTGGGAACTGATTGTAAGATTGCTTCGTTGTCCATCTCGGTTTCTTTATTGGTGGAATATTTTATTTTTACCACCAGAGAGAGAGAGAGAGAGAGAGTACAATATATGTGTGCCAGAGCGATAGACTGAAAAAGTAGTTGATTGAAGAGATTATGTTTGCTTTAAATGAGTGAATATGGGCTATATTTCGTCGAGTGAAAGAAAACTCGGACTTTCACCCACCAGATAAGATATATCCGTTACTCACTCGCTTCAACAAATTTACATTTAGTATACGCTCAAATGTATTAGTTAACAATATATATCATCGACTAATAGCATATATCATACTGTATCCATGGCAACAACATCAGCGGTTAAAAGTTTAAATTCTACTGTGTTTTCTACATATTTGTACAGGACATATCAGTAGAAATATAATTCTCCTTCCTAATTCAACGCAAAATAAATACATTTTAAAAATGAAGAAAAAAAAAATTATGTATATCAATTTTATTTTGAATTTGGTTCTTCTGTTTGCTGTTCATGCATACCTACTGCTACATTATTCAAGGACCGCTCGGTGGCCTAGTGGTTAGAGCGTCCGCCTTGGATGCGATAGGTCGCGGGTTCGAACCCCGGTGAAGTCATACCAAAGACATAAAAATGGTATTAGCAGCTGCTTCACTAGGCGCTCAGCATTAAGAGGTCACTGTTAGGACTGGTCCGCCTGGTGTCAGGATAATATGACTGGGTGGGACATCGTATTACATATCGTATTTTATTTCAGTGAATTATCACAAATATTTCATTTACAAAAACTAGTAATTCATGGCTCGGCATAAAATAAAGTACATGTATGCGTATGCCAGTAGCATAGTGGGCTACTATAGCGACAATGGGAGCTATCATTAAAAATCACTCCGGGGCACTATAGCGACACGATTTTTAGACCCAAAAAATCAGCCTGGGGTACTATGGCGACAATGGGAATTTTGTATTAGCACATCCTGGGTCTGTATAGCGACAAGAGGAATGGTACAGGTAAGGTGACGTCACGGTATTGGACACTTGCAACAATGTGGCAAGTGGCTGACCTAAATACGTGCAGTTACGCTAGGTAGGGACAAATATAGTAGAGAGACAGAGACATAGATAAACACATAGATAACACATATAGGCAAAGAAAGAATTAATATCTTTTCGAGGCATAGGAAGTGGCCCTGAAAAGGGCTTTTGGGTTCTTCTTTTATCTTCTCCACTTGTTCCACCAGCTCCTCATTTTCCCAATAATTCCTTTCTTCTTCTTCTTTTCTTCTTCTGGCATCCAGTCAGGATATCCCAGAGCTCTAAATTTTTGTTGTATTTTCATCCAGTTGTTGTCAAGTCTTTCAAACTCTTCTTTCTTCTTTTTGTTTTCCTTCTCCTTCCTCTCTTTTGCCCAGGTCTCCTTGATCTTCCTTACTTCTTCTTCCAATGCCTTTTTCATCAGGTCTTCCGCTTTCTTGATATTTTCTAAGCCTTTTTCTACAAAAGACCGGGGCCCCGAGTGGCCGAGTGGTCTAAAGCGCTGATCGTTACGGATCACTGCCATCTCACCTCTGTCTGCGTGAGTTCGAGTCCAGGCTCGGCTAACGTGGGTACGTGAGAAAGCCTGCCAGTAGCTTCTCTTGGGTCGGTGGTTCTTCCCGGGATTTTCCAGGGTTCTTCCTCCACCATTAATACTGGCCGCCATGTATAGCCTATCTTGTGCTGAAAAATGGCGTTAAACCCTATAACAACAACAACAACAACAAAAGACCATTCTGTTAAAATGAATGTGTCTTCCAAAAAACACCTTATTTTGATGACAACATCAAGGGTCTGCTTCAATGTGCCTACTCTGACATATTTTGGATAGTTGAAGCCTCTCAACTTATCCGCTTCCTCCACTATCACGCCATGTAGTTCATAACTTGCTACTTTCATACTTGTCATAAAGTCTAGGCTGACTTCAAACCTCCACTCCTTTTGAAGTCTTTCCACCACATGGACTCCATCTATCATCCACCACCAACTGTCTGTTAACTTGTTCAAAAGATCCATCTTGTATTCTGTGTTGAATGGCGCGAATGGTACGGTAACAGATTATAGTCGGTTATGCACTAAGTGCTTCTACGACTGATTACAGCCCCAGACTGGGCCATGTGCCCCTGGCTGGGCTACCGGCCCTAGGCTGGGCCAAAGCCCTAGGCTGGGCTGGGTTGGAGTGGTGAGTATGATGCCATCACCACTCCTAGTGACCTTTGACCATTCCATAGAGATTTCAGCAGAACATGTCCGGCAGCAGAAAGGAGAGAGGACCCGGGAAAAAGGCGGCGCACGACGACACAGCAAGGCCCAGGGACAACCCCCACGGCACCAACAAATCCGCGACCACGCGCCACGCACGAGCCTGTCCCAACGCAAGGCAGGACTTATGATCAAATTGAGTCCAGTTGTGCTAGTGGACAGCCTTATACCAATATTGTGTTGGTCACCTGTGCAACTGACCGAGCTGTGGGAGTTATGAATTTTGCTTTATGGTAGTAGCTGGACTTTTGTGTACTTGGCGTACTTTTGCGTTGTAACCGAAAAATGTTTCCCAATCGGGTGGGGCGTTAGCTGTCCCATCAGTAATTAGGGTTTGGTGGGTTGTATTTTAGACAGTGTTGCCAAAAGGATCAAATAAGGTAACGTTTGGTCTTCGTATGCCAATTTGAAGACCTATGGTTTTGTACGGTAGGTGGGGGTTTAGTGTGGGGTCAGGTCAAGGGGGAACTACCATATCTCCTTAAGAGGAGTAATTGTACTTGGACCTGGTTTTAGACTTCCTTTGATTGTGTTGTAGTGGGTAGAGCTTCCCATCTACATCACTGCTTGTCCGATACCCATTTCGTTGTCCGTATTGATTTGTGTTGTAGTGGGTAGAGCTTCCCAGCTACATCACCGCTTGTCCGATACCCATTTTGTTGTCCGTACTGATTACGTATTGGGGCCATAGTGGGAAATCTTTTTCAACACTGGCTTGTTGAGTTCAGGATCCCACTCGGGTATATGCTAGTCTGTTTTCCCTAGCACCTGCTTAATGGCCCCCGTAATCTTGGTTTGCTTGGCCGGATAAGTTAATGGTTGTGTGAGGGTTTTGTGGGGCAGCAGGTGGGACATCCTGGACTGCCCCTTGCCGTTGATGTTATCGTTCATGTGGGAATAATATGGGTGGGTTTTGTGGGGCAGCAGGTGGGACAACCTGGACTGCCCCTTGCCTTTGATGTTGTCGATCCAAAGGGGACAATATGGGTCTGTATGTGAATATATGAAGAAAAAGAATATGAATATTATTGTTCTTTTTTTTTATTTATTATTGTGTTGAGTGTCGGGGCTTGTGTGGCAGCAGAAGTACCTGGACTGCTCCTTACCTTTGGTTCGTGCCGGAGTGGTAGTGCTTCCCTCCTCGGCACTGTTCGGAGTTGAGCAGCAGAGAGGGTGAACCCTACAACTTTGTAGAGACCTTATTTTTGAAAATTAAGGGTTCCTACGAAGGCTGAAAAAAAAAAATAAGTTTTTGCTTTAATAATGAAAACTTCTTTAATTGACCAGATTTTTTCACAATCTGGTC
>JAECUM010028037.1:0-20616 GCA_016617855.1 Megalonaias nervosa | reverse complement strand
TCCTGTCTGTAAGATTTTGGAACTACAATCTGATAGTTCCCTGACCACTCGTCATTAGCAGGTACCTCGGGAGGTCTCCATTTTCTCATAAGAATTCCATTTTTAATGAAATAACAGACAGGTACTTCAGTAGCTTCAGTTTCACTAACGGCCCTCTGAAACAGACAGATCTCAGGATCTTTGTCCTGTTCGACGACAAGTGATTGTCGTTTGTCACCCTGATTAGATGAAAGAGAAGGAGTATTTAAAAGAGCATCACTGTGATCAATACCTTTTGATTGATCCAAGTTAGAAGTGAAAGTGACCTCATCAAAATCCTGACCAATACATGTGTCAGCTAAAGTAATATTTTCCTTATCAAAATCATTCTCAAAAGCTTTCTTTACCATAGCTCTGGTAACTGCACAAGCTGGGTATAACTCAGGGTATTCTTTTTCAATTGGATCAACTTTCTGATCCAAAGAAGGCTTGTCAGTTACAAGTGGATTAACCACAACCTTGTCTCCAGCTAGGTCGTTGCCTAGTAACAAATGAATGCCCTCAGCGGGTAAAGTATACACAATTCCGACTGTCACATGTCCTGAAACTAAGTCTGATGACAAATTTACAGAATGGAGAGGAACATTAACAAAGCCGCACTCTATTTCCTGAATGAGAACATTCATTAGAACAGGACTTCTCAGAAAAAGGCAAAGTACCTGATAATAAAAGACTCTGAGAAGCTCCTGTATCCCTTAAAATTTTAATAGGGATAGGATTGGCCAAATCACCAGGAGTGATATAGAACCCACGACATGAATGGTTCAAAATTCTCCATAATAAGATCAGACTGGGGTTTATTAGACCCAACAAATGTATTGCTTTCAATACATGACCGTGACCTTGACCTCTTAGAAATAAGAGCATTTGGGATAGGTCTATCTTGATTCTGATGCCTATATTTCAATTTGAAGCAATCAGAAATGACGTGTCCTTTTTTCTTGCAATAGGTACATGTAGGAATAGACAAGGATTTTGAATCAAATTTATCAGAAGCTTGATTTTTAGAAGTTGTACCAGATTGAGTTTTAGGAGGAGTTGTATTGGGCTGAAATACATTTCTACTAGTAGACTGCTGAGTGAATGATTTGCCTACAACAGGAACTCTATGGGTTAAAGAATACTCATCAGCAGCAAGAGTAGCATTTTCCAAGGTTTCGATCTTATGCTCTTCAAGATGATTCTTAATGTCATTAGGAACACAGTTTTTGAACTCTTCAAGTAACACAAGTTGTTCGAGACTTTCATAATCATGTTCAACTTTCTTGGCTAAGAACCATCTCTTAAATAACTGCTCTTTTTCTCTTGCAAAGTCAACATAAGTTTGTCCAGCTTATTTTTGATAGTTTCTGAATTTTTGCCGATGAGCCTCTGGGACTAACGTATAACCCTTTAAAATGTATTTTTTAATCAAATCATAGTCAGCACTTTGATGAACTGACATTGAATGGTAAATATCTCTAGCTTTACCAAATAGTACACATTGTAGTAACTGAGTCCAATACTCCCTTGGTCATTTCAAATTTTCCGCAACTTTTTCAAAACGAGGAAAATATTTGTCTACTTCTTTTTCTCTAAAAGGGGGCTCTAACCTGATATTTCCTGTAATGTCAAAACTTGATTTTGTATGTGAAGTGGAAATGTGCTTTTCACTTGCCAGCTCAAATTCTTTCATTTAAATTTGAAATTCCCTTTCATCCTTCTCTTTTTGTATTTGCATCTGTCTCTCTCTCTCTCTCCCTCTCTTCAAATTGTAACTGCAATTGCTTCTCTTCTAATTGCAACTGCATTTGTTTTATCTCTTTCTGAAGCTCGAGCTTCCTTAACTCCAATTCCATCTTGCATTTCATTTTAATTCCATTACTTTTATGTCAGAGTCTAATACCGACTTACTGACCGAAGCCAAACACTTTTATCAAGAACATTCTTCTCTACCAAATATTGAATCAAAATAATTTTAATTTCTTGTTTCGTCAAGGAAGCTTCTGCTTCAGAAAGATCGTATTTTCTGGCAAGTTCAAGCAGCTAATCTTTTTTCAAACTATCCAACTGCTCCTGAGTAGGACTAGAAAGAAAAGTCTCCACTTTTAATGACATTGTGAATGAAAGCCTGTTGTTTTCACTAAAGGTTTCAAACAAAATGTAAAATAGTACTTGGGATTTAAAACCTAGGCGAATTTAAATTTCAAAAAACAATTTTCTGAAATATTTTAGCCAAAATTCATATATCCCGGACGAGCCCCCAATTCTCTCCTGTTACGTGTAGGCTCGTACAAAAATAACAAGAGAAAAGAGTGAAGCCAACCAACAAGCTTTGTATATTTTAACAAAATAATTTATTTCCCTAGAAAACAATGTAAAAATTGGAAACAGGACTTACGGTTTGTGAATATAATCCAAAATTTAATCCTAAGATTGAAAAATACAAGTCCTATCACTAAACAGTTCTAATAGAATCCGGGTTCGAATCTCGATGAAATTCCAATATGGAGGCGATGACGTCAGATGAAGTCGTTGTACTGGTGGCAATAGATCCTCGATTGAATCACAGTTTATGTTTCCGTATAGAATTCCAGAATAAATTTCCACTGAATTTCTTTGTCCCAGAACATTTTATAAAAAAGTACACTTGTTTAGTTTTCTAGAGAATAAATTATTAAATCCAAAAAACAGATGAAAAACAAAATGGCAACAACAATTAGAAACACCTTGTTCCCTCAATGTGTTAAGAACTACTAACTGAAAAGTTCTCAGAATGGGTATTAAACCCAACTAAAACATCATCCCATTCTCGCGTGATAGGTCATGTGGTCTCTTAACACTTGAACAACGCAACAGAAAAAATGAAATTTGTCACGTAGCAAGAACAACCCTATCTAAGAACCAAATTCTCACACTAAAAATATATTTAAAAAAAGAAAGACTGTTAACAGTTCAGCTAAAATGCGGGCCGAAATGACCTTGGCAATAACTAATCGTATTCACTCGATGTTTGCAAAAGCTATGAGCTAAAAATAGTGCTGAAGTAACGTTAAGATCTAATCGGGTCAAGGCAATTTTCGGAAAAGAGACTTAAATCCAATGAAAATTATCATTACAATAAAATGTAATGAAACAAAACTAAAAAGAATTTTAAAACTAACACACAAGCAATTTAATTACATATACGTAAGAGAGAGAGAGATGTACATCGTTTAAGTGCGTGCTTGGGTTTATACTGCGCTATGAGGCGGTTGGTCCAATGAGAAGGAAACAGTTTAAATTTCAATGTCATATGTCAAGAATTCTAATTTCACATGTTGTCAAATTGTTGGTGTTGAAAGTTCTATTTTAGATGAAGGGTTTTATTATTATTATTTAATATGTCGAATCTGACTAAAATTGGCTCGAAAATAAAAACTGAGTGAAACACTGAGGGATAAAAATAAGGTCACAGTGACTCACCGATATGTCACACGTTTGGGAGTTGCCCTGAAAATTGTATGCTGTGACACCTATATATTTTACAAATACATAAGCTACTGCTGTCATGGAAAATGATTCAAACAACTTTGGGGGAGATCTGACTATACATTACGTCCCTAAATATTTACATGCATGATATTTCGTGAAAGTGGTATGTATATTTAATTTGCATTGTTTGTTTGTTAGTTTTTTAAAAAATTTTTATTCATTTTATTATATGCTATTGATAATTTAACATTGTATGTTGGACCTTGTCCAAAATTGAGTTCATTTTCTACTTGACCTGAATCATCCCTATTTTTATTATTCTGTAAGCAACTAATACGTAGCTAAATAGTTTCTCTATGAGTATGGTTAGGATTATTATTATTTGCCTGAACCAAGGACATTGTGTTTACTATGCTCTTTATAATTTTAGAAACAGACCTTCTATATTTGTAACCAAAATTTTATTTTGAAAACATTAAGAAGTTTCTAGAAGAATATTTTCCATTAGGTAATAGTTTTGTTTTTTTAGACAATGCTAATTGTGACCTGAGGTCAAGTAAAAGACTATATAATCTTGTTACTGGAAAAATTATTTATTCATGGTATAAGATATCGGGGCAGAATCAGCTGTATTATTGTTGTGTTCAATGGTTCATCTGGGCTGGACTTTATTTATTCAAATTATTTAATTCAAGTGATTCTTCTCTGGAAATAGAAAGTGCTCTTTAAAAATAACATTCTTGGAAATAGACTTGAATTTATACTGGAAGTTCAATAAGGATATATTCTTGGATTGTATTATTGTGACTTTTGACACATCAACATTATACGGGCCCCCACAGGCACATCAACACCTTCAGCGTTGGATTTAATTTGGATTTCTACAAAAGTTTATTCAGAACTTAAATTATTATGACTTGTGTCTGTAATTCTATGATTATTTGGTATTTAATTCGCAATACCGTAAGTTCATTTTTTTACATTTTCCACTTTGTATTCAAGGGAAATAAATCATGTGTTGAATTTACAAAGCTTGTTGCTTCTCATTCTCTTCTATTACTTACTTTACGACCATAGAGTCGTAATAAAAGAAAGACAAGAAAATATAAAAATATAAAATGTAATTTATTACCAAAGTAAACATGTAACATTGGAACAATGTACAACGAAGAAGCATCAGCAGAAGAAGCTGATTGTGGGTTGAGTTTTGACAACACTTACAACACTATTATCATACGAAGGAATTGGGAGCGAAGCGCTCTTCTGTTGACACATTCTTTCAGTCGACCCCAGTTGGCGTGAGTGATTATGGAACCCACCACCCTAATTTTTATTTAGAGTCGGTACATACTAAACAACCCCCAAACACAAAAAATCAAACCGCTTATGAGTTCTATCTTCCGACTATGAAACATGAAAAAAACAACAGCAAAAGATAGCAAACATGAATAGTAAATATCACGTATTCACAATTAAACGGCACAACAAAGGAATTTTTGAACACATTTCTCATCATCCACTGATCTAAATGAACGATATGCAGATATGCATGCCCCCATATATATATATATATATATATATATATATATATATATACTTATATATATATATATATATATATATATATATATATATATATATATATATATAACATATATATTAAACACAGTTACGGACTTACAAGACGTAACAATAAACACATACAGCAAACAGAAGATACAGTATTAAAATAATCCGAGTATTAAAATACGCTTAAAAGCATGCACATAAAATTTACTAAACGTTATTTCTAAGATAACGTAAAACCTAAGATACAAAAATAAAAATAAAAAAGCTTTATAGAAGCTAAAACTTAACTAAAACTAATGACAGAAAGCAAAATCTAGGAAAATAGACATAAAATATACCACAAAAACAGAAGGCTAAAACAGAGCAACAAAAATGAAGCCAATTTAAACAGATCAGCAATCAGAGAAGATGATATACTATAAAATCAAATTAGATTCATATCCAGCATTAGCTCTTCAGACAGGAAGTTCGTGGCATTCCCTTAAGTATTTTTCTTATGTAAACTGTTGGTTTCTATACAAGGTACATGTATATCATAGTGCCCTTTTGTAAACCATTAGTTTCTCTATCCTTTCTAAACAACGTACATGTATATCACTGTGTCCTTTGTACATCTGGAAATGAGTAATCAAGGTTAGTTTCATTAATTACTAACATCAATCAATTTCCCGCTGAGAACATATATTAGAGAATTTTGCTTCGTTTTATTGCTGTTTAATGTTCAGATATGCCATCTTAAAATTCTTTGGTTTTTCACAAGAAGAAGAACATGAAGAAGAAGAAGCAGAAGAAAAAGAAGAAGAAGAAGACTAAGCTAGATACTGGTCTTAGAAGCAACGATAATATTTATTGACGACGACGAATGTGCTGATAAACGACAACAATATTTAGGGTTATGTCAGGATGGAAATTTTCGTGACATAAAGTGGCATGATGAAAATGAAGACAGATGGGTTTTCGCGGTGAGGGTGTAGATTGTACTAGTGATGTTAGTCATAGAATTAATGGTTGTATGATAAGATAGATTGTACTAGTGATATTAGTCATAGAATTAATGGTTGTGTGATAAGATAGATTGTACTAGTGATATTAGTCATAGAATTAATGGTTGTATGATAAGATAGATTGTACTAGTGATATTAGTCATAGAATTAATGGTTGTATGATAAGATAGATTGTACTAGTGATATTAGTCATAGAATTAATGGTTGTATGATAAGAGCGGATTACAGTTTCATGGATCACGGAGAAGCAAATCTATTGCCATGAACAGGCTGAAAATATAAATAAATCATCGTCTTTTTCATCGTTATCATCTACCATAACTGCAATCAAACCATGAGTACGGCGAAAACATAAAGAAAGCATCGTCGTTTGCATCATCGTCGTCATCATCTGCAATAACAGTAACCCAAAACCTACGAACAAAACAAGAAAGCAGAATAACAATAACAACAACATAACCAACAATAGCAACATATACGTCAAATTCGCAACAATGTCAGGATTATTCATCCCAATCGGAACATTCCAAAGTAACTGAATTGATCAGCTTGATATATAGCCGACACATCGGAGACGGAGATAAAAACACTATCCCCTTCCTCCAAGTTTTGAGTTGTGGACAGGAAACTGTTCTGGAAATTCACATGGCTTGAAATAGTTAGACTCTGAATGGTCAGTAACTCCGTTCGTTGGGCGTCAGTCTCAAGTCCATCTCTCTGTTTGTACAGATAGTGTTCTATGTAAGTGTCACTGGTGTTACTTTCAAGGGGAACATTAAAGGAAAGTAAGCAGTATATGTAATATTGTCCGGATACCGGGATTCTAATGTGACCGGTGTTCGATGGCTGAAATCCATTTGCGATGAAAGCAAACGTTCCGTCCAGATTCGATGTCCAACGGATGGCAGAGTGTTCTGGAAAAAGGACGAACAATTATCGAACCTTCAGCCTTTAAAAGGAATATTTTTCTACACGAGATTTAATTTATTTTGACTTCTATTTGTACAATTATTAGTTCTGAAAATATGTATTAGTACCTTCAGTGGATCATATTTGCCCAAATGCTTTTCAGAAGTTGTGAAAACTGAAAAACCATAGGAAACTCTCCTTTGGTGACAATAAACACTGTTCACCAAGCAGATAGAGAGACTCGTCCCCATGCAGATAGAGAGACTCATCACCAAACAGACAGTTAGACTCATCACCAAGCAGACAGAAATGATTACTTATAATTTCCTTCATGCTTGAACACTTTGCGCTAGTCAGTTAAAGTCTGGAATTCTCACTGATTTTCATGTTTATAGCCATCAGAACAAGCATTGTTTTGCATATATACTCTCCCGAGTCACAAACATAGATACATACATACATACATACATACATACATACATACATACATACATACATACATACCCAAAGCTGACTGGTTCAGGTACAAATGTGCAAGACATGGTTTGTCACCAGAATTTTTATTATATCTTTCAGCAAGCAGAATCTGTAAGAAATAATAGAATTTAATGAGCAGTTGAAATAAAGAAGTTATCTTTTGATTTTTTAACGGTGAAAATTTAAGAGTTTGAGAGCTAATGTTCTTGGCAAAATTGAAGATCACGAATGCTGTCGCTAAGTAATGAGAAAGAAAAAAAACCCCAAACGATTCTAAGACACTTATTAAGTGACAACACTTATAATTACAACAAAGTTACAACATATTCATTTATAACTATTCAGAAATTTCATGATGAATCCTCCAAAGATTACTTCTGAAATGATATCGTGTGAGCGATTAGATACAATTCAATAATTTATTTGTGAAAAGACATTTCTATTCAGAGAGAGAGAGAGAGAGAGTGAGAGTGAGAGAATAATCTTTCATTGAACACCTTGTACATGCAATAGCACTGTACATTTTATTTGTAAATTTTCATTTTTAAAATACTTACCATTTTCAAAAGATGCTGATGAGATTCTATGTGTCTGACACAACAAATACTGCGTTTTTTGTCCAAAAAGTACCAATTCACGTCCCGCACGCTAGAAACCTCTATATACGGGAAGCACATGCTTGACGGGTCAAGGTCATTTAAAATGTCGTTACGTCTGTGTGAATCCGATTGTTGTGGTTTTGAGAATAGAATTATACCCAAAACAACGGTAGAGATAAGCAGCAGAATGTTTATAGCAAGGGATAAAAGAAGGCATCCATTTCTCTGGGACATCATCCTAGAACAAAGTGCTGTAAATGAAAAAATAAATAAATAAATAAATTTAATAAGTAATTAAGTTCTAAAGTAAGCAAAATTTCACAGTGGAATTTCTCACCGGCTGACAGAGATAGATAAAAGCAAATACCATCGATCGGACATATCATTCAGAACAAACACTCATACATTACATTATGACAGACAGACAGACATTCCCATTATTCCATGACCAGTAATATTGAAATTAGCTGGTATTCACAAAGATTCAAATCTATGTTGTTTTTTTTTTAATTTTTACTATTACTTTAAACAGAATTGAAATAACATCTCATTAATTGCTTGCTACAAAATTATAATTAAAGGCATGTTATCAATAAACCGTTCTTGGGGTTGAGATGCACTGTTTTCATGGAGAACCAAGATCCCATTGAAAGTAAGGTTTAGCTAGAATCCCATGTTAATATAGAAAGCAGTAAGGACAAGTGACAATAGTATATGTTTTCACGACAACCATGATATGAGCTATAAGGGATGTCAGAAGAGTTTTATTTTCATGTATAAATAAACATATTACAGAAACAAACCTGTTAATATAAACAGCTTATCCGAACGGCTTGCAACGATGTTTTTTTTTTTTCTTTTCTCACATGACATTTGTTGATGACATAATTGTCCATGGTATTGAGCGAAACGTTTGGGAATAAAAAAGTGCAAATTTTGACATTTAATAAAATTATCGTTAAGTACAGTTAGAATCAGCCATTAGTTGATTATTTTGACGTTAAAGATTGTGTTAAACATTTTTACTGAAATTACCGTATCACTTCCCTTAGAGAGTGTATACATCAAGTCATAATAACGCCAGACAATAAAATACAGTACTACCCAGTTATTTGTAGAGTGAGTAGGAAACGTGACGGATGAGTAAAAAGCAAACAGGCATGGGTAAACCTAACTCAGAAACAAAGTGAATCCTCATAATACGAAACATTTGGCCAAGTAAAAGTTTATATAATATGTATCGGAATTACTGGACAATAATCATGCATGTTTTCAACAGAAATTAAATCTACAAACACTATAGTACCTGCGTGGTCTCCGCGTGTCCGTCAGATTGATGTATACACATATGAAAAGGCATAGATTCTCAATTTGGTCTTCGTATGAAATCCAACGGTTGATTAAACTTTGCCCGATCCTTCATTGCAATTACTGTAAAGGATTTAATAGATGCTATCTGGAGTTACTCTTGATAGTAATACTGATAGTGATTTATATTGTATGAGTCATAAAATGCTGAAACCACTTTCACTTTCAATTACTAAGGATATATTAAAGGTCTTTGGAAGAATTATTTATTTTTCAAATTCATGGATTAGCTAATGTAAATTTTCTTAGTAAAACGAGGTTCTTTTTATAAGTATATCTTGGTTAAAGGTGATTCTCTTCATAGCATGACTGTCTAAAACAGATGCATCGATGTTAAAATTCACTCTTGGCCAAGATTATTTTAGACGCACGTATATTAATATATTCACGCGGATATTTAAAACACGCAGAAAAACGCACGTTTAAGTCACAATATGAAGAGTGAAATAGTAGGTTGTGAGTGGTCGCTGAAAAATGCGATGAAGGATACTGAGTTACAGTCAAAAGTGAATTATTTAATTAATCATGATTAGGGAAAATGTACAATAAAACAGAATAAAAGAGAGAATAATGGAACAAATAACGTGTTACGACTCTAGGTCTTAAACTATGTAACAGAAGGAAGCGAAACCAACAATTCTGTACGATCAACAAATACGTTTTTCAATAGAATACAAATTCAAAAGACACTTACAGTATCGTCAATTAAATTCCAAACAATCATAAATGTCCTATCGCAAGTACAAAAGTATAGAATGTTCATAATGAATTCCATTATTCATGAATGTTGTTGATGTAACAATAGTCTTGAATGTGTTCACAATAATCTCAATGTTAGTCCAAAATGTCAATTAGCACTTGTGATTCCAATGAATAATTTGAATAAATAATTCCTCTCATATTATATCTGAACACAACTGCAAGTTCTGATAATAGATTTCCGAAGACATATCATAAAATAAAAATGAATAATTGTTTACCAAACATATATATATATATATATATACTTATATATATATATATATATATATATATATATATATATATATATATATATATATATATATATATATATATATATATATATATATATATATATAATATGCAAATACCCACTTGACCTACGACGCAACAGATTGTTTTGGAAAACCAAAATTTCAGATGGAAAAATCTACCAACTCTTGAACTCAACATCTTGCTTACTCCTTAAATCATGACAAAAGTCAGGTAGGCAAAAATGAAGCACACGCTATAAATTACATATACATAACAAGCGAAAAGAATGATTAAATTATGGGGCCTAAATGAAAATCGGTGCGTGCAGTCTGAACATCAAGAAAATCAAATAAAAAATAGGCAAATAAAAAAAAATTCGATTTTTATTATCAGTTGTTTATTATCAGTTATTATATGTGTGTGTGTGTGTGTGTGTGTGTGTGAGAGAGAGAGAGAGAGAGAGAGAGAGAGAGAGAGAGAGAGAGAGAGAGAGAGAGAGAATTGTGAAAAGGCAAGGTCTATCTGGCGATCTAATGTCTCTCACCCACACCCTTTCCCTAGAAATAGTCATTTTCCCACATTATCATTCGTTTCAGCAATAAATTTTTAACTCAGTTTTTACGAATAATAATTAATCATCAAACTTCCATTCTGAATAGCTGGGCTACTATTGGGGTTGTGAATTACGAAGCTCCAAGTCAGATAGCTTCCTGTAATATAAATGATATCTTTCCTAATAAATGTGCATTACGTTTTTGTTGTGCATGTGACGTTTCTATCAATTAAGATTCATGATTGTAGTATACTGCATTCAGATGTACCTTGAAAAAGGTTAATAGGGGTATATGGTTTAGTATCTAATTATAGACCTATTTAGGATTATTATTCATTTCAGCCGTAAATTTAAATCCGTATGTACGGGCAATAATCAGTCAGTTATCAGACTTGTGCTGTTAATTGGTGGACTACAGTTTGGGCCGTTAAATATACTGCTACAGATAGATAGCTTCACCACGGCTAAGGAAATCCATGCGTCCTCTTGTCCTAACTGGGTACAAATTGGCTGTGCCTAGTATAATGTTACTGTGCACTCGTCGCTGGACAGAATAGATGCAGAACACCACCTTGAAGATAAATCCGAAGTGTATTTTGTACCCTTAGATAACGCAAAAGTTCGACATTGAGTAACCCTTTGGCTTGAAGCAGAAACGTTTGGCTTGCGTCCAGTACCGGATTACCCACTAAGCACGCTAAGCACGTGCTTAGGACGCCAGCCCAACAAGGGTACAAGAAAAATTACAGATTAATTTGTTGATGATAAAATTGAATGAATTATATATGATCATTTCGATCTGCATGTACGAGTATTTTAATTTGGAATGATGGCAACACCGGTATTTTCCCACCTTGTTTTAGCTTTTAATGTTGTTGTTTTTTTTTAAGTTTCATATTTTGTAGGAAGGGGTGGGGAAAGGGGCACCATAATATTTTCAGTGCTTAGGGCCCTGGAAGGCTTTAATCCGGCACTGCTTGCGTCTGTTATAAACACTTTATACCTACTCCTGTTACTTGTTGTCAGTCAAGAACATGTTACAAAGATAACGATTTTGTTCTTTTCATAAGCTCACCTCTGTCTGCATGGGTTCCAGTCTCAGGCTCGGCTAACGTGGGTACGTGAGAAAGCCTGCCAGTAGCTTCTCGTGGGTCGGTGGTTCTTCCCGGGGTTTTTCCTCCACCAGTTATACTGGCCGCCATGTATAGCCTATCTTGTGCTGAAAAATGGCGTTAAACCCAACAACTTTTCATAAGCTTGATACTAACGTAAGTAAATATTTAAGAGCATGTTTTGTTACTAATTCACACTTTGCCCTTGATTTCTTAATGGTATTTGCATGTTCAACCAGCTGCTTTCAACAAGCTGCCATGTTGGCTGTCTTTGTGCAAAATAAACAACACCTAACATAAATGTATTGAATATACAAGACTCTTTTGAAGTTATATTTCTTTCTTTTGAAAAGGTATTTAGAAACATTGATGTAAATATGTTTAAATTTTCTTTTTAAAAATAATTTTTCTACATATACGTCAATTTGTTACAATACAACTACTCCCCTGACCCTAGCAACAAGAGGTTATACCACTTTACGGCATGTTTGGGCGTCTTATTTAAACTATCATTTAAATTATATTACCTCATTACAGTCAGCTGATTTTCTCAGAGTATTAATATTCGGAAGAGAGGTGGCTTCCAAGAAGCACAAACAAATTAAATGAATCAAATTGTATACAATTAGATGTATTTACACAATGTTATATTTCCGCTGACCCTTCCCACCCCATTTTTGTTTGGACATTTTATGGGTGTAATTTACCGAGACCGCACGGTGGCAGAAATAGGTAGCCTCTTACAAGCAAGGTTTAAGGACCTAATATGTTTATATGTTCTCATTTACAATGTTATCAATTTAGAGCATATTTATTATTTTAGAGTAATGCAGTGCAAATTCTGCTTTTTGTATCAGTAAAGACCTCATAAGGTTTGAGCAAATTGCAGATAACTGCACCTCAAGGCCATACTTTCTTGTTTATTCACGAGAGAGAGAGAGAGAGAGAGAGAGTACATTACAGAGATGAGGATTCTGTTTATTCTCTCACCCCTATGAAATAATTTTTTACTGTTAATCATCAGTTTACAGTGGCAGTTTATATATATATATATATATATATATATATATATATATAACAAGAAGGGAAATATTCAAATTATACAGAATTCTTACATATGTATGGCATGGATGATTATGCAATAGCCAGCAAGTATTGTCACCAGTTGTCTTTGACAAATATCTACTATCTCCAATTTCATTTTAAATCTGAAATTCCAATACAATAGCAAGAGGCGAATGACATGAAACAAGGACATCACATACAAAGCATATACTGTAGCATAGCTATATGCTACAAAAATATGAACTTATTTTATTATATAAGAAAATAAATTCTAACAGTATCAAATAAATTTTCTATATCTAAACATAAAAAAACATTTCCATACAATTATGAGATGCTTTATTACCACAGATATCAAACTGGAAACAATATTTTTTTATTATTAAAAATAGTATTCATCCATATATGAAGCAATATTTATAGTACAGATGATTGATTGTAAGGTACTTCATTGATGAAACATCAGACGCCTTTGGTAGCAATTATAAAATATATAATATATTGAATATAAATAATGTTGCTATCGCTACCAACAACCAGCTGGATTTGTTTTCATTATTACTGCTACAATACAGTACCAAACTTGCTTGATACATTTGGATATGAAATATAGTAGTTTTTTAAAAAAAATACAAATTTTTACATGTATCATCTACTGAAGTGATTGTTTTCTGTTAGAAGAGTAAGACCTCCCCCCCCCAATTTTTAAACAACTTCTAACATTTTTAAGTCTACTCACAGCTCAGGCTGTTGTAGCATACATCCCTCCCCCCACCCCCCACCCCCCGCATAAACATCTGCCTTTGTCTGTGATTTTATCAGTATTTTATCCTGTTTAAAATATAAGTTAATATTGTCATGACACAAAAAATATCAGCACAATACAACTATGCAATAAAGCAAAATAAATAAATAAAAACTATATGTAGCGTTTAACTTTCATAGGAAATATTAGAGAAAAATAAATACTTGATATAAACCAGCATGAATAAAACCAACTTTATTAGATGAATTAGTCTAAAACAAAAACTATCATACTGGAAGGCAATTATAAGGAACAAATACCTGGAATGTCTCGTTACGTTATTCTGATATCTATATTTATCAATCCCTTTTGTTTTTTACTTTCACATGAATAAAACATGAATAAAGACAAGCTTTTTACACAATTTGGCTTTTGGATTAGACACACACTCATAATTGCAAATTATGAGGAATTAAAACTGTAAATTTTGGATTCGCCAAGACACATTTCCTTTTGTATACCACATACACTTGTAAATTATGCCTCAAGAACAGTCAGATTATATTCCCTAGTGACAGTTTCAAGAATTAATTTTAACAAAAACCATTCAATTACTGAATCTGTATTCAATATATACACTGTACAAAAATGCTCACGTTTTGGAGAATTTCTTTTTGCCGGCAATAAAATAAGTTGTTTGCACTTGCTATGAGCAAAAAATCGTGAAAAGGAGTATATTTTATTTGCTAATTTGTTTTTTTTTAGTGTTTGGACCTTCACAAAACTATTATATTTATGAATCTGAGATGAAATTTTAAATTTGGCCTGTTATTCCTAATATATGTGCCTTGGAACAATGGATAAGGTAAATTCCATAATTTAAATGACTTATTCACTCAGCAGAGAGAGAGAGAGAGAGAGAGAGAGAGAGAGAGAGAGAGAGAGAGAGAGAATAAATAAGTTAGATTCATAAATAAGTTAGTTTCTTCACAGAATAATAGATACGACTAGCCAATTTCTGACTGCAGTTGTAAGATATCTGATCAGAAAGTAATAGCTACTTTATAAGCATGCAAGACATTTTAATGTGAGTTATAGCCCCCAAGTACTATTCCTCAGAGAATACACAAGACTGGGTTTCAGAAATTGAAGCCACACAAACACCAGTTTGTTACTTTGTGAAAAATGAGGTCATTATGAGAAAATGGAGACCACCTGATGTACCTGCTGGTGATGAGTGGTCAGTGAGCAATCAAACTGTTGTTCCTAAATCGTATAGACAGGTAATTCATAATCTAGCCCATAAAACTCCTTAAGCTGGTCATTTTTGTGTCAATAAGACTTGAATCATTTTTATTGGCCGAAAATTAAAAGTGATGTTTATAAGTACCATAGATCTTGTTACACTTGTCAAATGGTAGAAAATCCCAATCAGAAGATATCTAAGGTACATCTGCAACCTATTCCTGCATTTGACCATTTGACAAGCCATTTAGCAGAAAAATGGTAGACTGTCGGTTCCTTGCCTAATACCAATTCACTCAACCAATACTTGTTGACCATAACGTGTGCGTCCTCAAGATTTCAATAGGCTATTCCTTTTACGAATAATAAAGCAAAAACTGTTGTAAAAGTTTAGGCAATGTTTTTTAACACTTGTTTGCCTCCCCAAATCTGTCCAGCAAATTTATGTTTTATTATTTCCAACAACTCATGCATGAATTAGACATCCAAACACTTTAATTTTTCTGCCTATCACCCTGAAAATCATGGGGCTAGCACAAGACTGTCCGAAAACACTCTCACCTATCCAGGATACATGTATACAATTATACTGAATTAAACCTTAAAAGAGACAGTGATCAGTAAAATCCTACATTGTATAAGTATCAAGTAAGATCAGGAGACTTTTTTCCCCATGTTGGTAATTATCACCAAATGAAAGACCCCATGACTATCTTAAAACAACAAAAGACTGTCCCAAAACACCCTCAACTACCTAGGATATATGTAGGCAATTAAATACAATCAAACCAAATAAAAAGACAGTGATCAGTAAAATTCTACCCTGTATAATTATCGGGTAAGATCAGTAGAGTTTTTTCTCTTGTTGATACTTTCTGAAGGAAACATGTGACGAACTATATGGTTAGGGTGGGGTGCTCCCAATATTTTATTTAAACTATTATAGAAGTCCCACCCGGGCTCTATTTTGTTGGAAGTTAAATTTAGTGAAAGATAGATGTAAAGCTCCGAGCCCCCAGTCAGCAATGCCGAGGGTTAGATGGTTAAATATACGAAAAGGTTGAAATGCAATGAATAACAATAATAATTCAATAATTCAATAATCAAATGACTCAATTTTCCAATTACACTCCTTCCGCTTGACCCTTTAATAAGCCTATTGCATCACTTGATTAGCAGTGTGAGATTGATTTCCATCTGTCCTTGTATTTCTACTCATCTGTTGTATCCTTTCTCTCTCTTATTTCTCCCAATTCCTTCTCCTCTTCCTCCCCGACCTCTCTCCAAATTCCTTCTCCTCCTCCTCCTCCACTTTCTCTCCTATGAGTACACGCCTGTCGACTTCGACTGTCTCGGCTACAGTCTCAATTCCGTCTCCAACTCCTGAATACTTGGGACCCAGTGGAACCGGAAGTTCTCTGTCCCCTAAGAGCTTCCTGTGAAAACACAAGGACAGTACAATCTTTTTCCTTAGCCCTCTCATCTCACACTACACACAGCCTATCATCAGATAACGGCTATTAAATTTCTTCGGTCATGCATTCGTTCACATCGAGATACCCATACGTTCTTGTATTGTAAAACAAACGTCATAATACAGCACGGTATCAATTACCTCTTATACATACATTAATAAATTCCGTCACATCAGTACATATTCCTAATCCCGTTATACTAAACAATATCACAATAACCAGACGCATTTCTTTACCTTACAACTCATACAAAGTACGCAAATATTCAAATATCCATGCTCTGATATATTCATACGTCCATAGTAACTAATCTTACATACTTCAACCATGTTTCTAAATTCACAATTCAAAATTCTAACATAACGCATTAATAAATGCACTAGTTTACTACGAAGTAACCTAATAGCGAATTACAAATTTAATTCTTACCACAAGCTGACAATCTACATAATTTCGCCTAGCATCTAATAAGTCTCTACATAAGGCTCAAGCCCATTTCTCAAATACGCACGTAAATGAAACACTACAAAGATAATTCTACATACTAAACGACCCTAGTAATTAAATGTACATACTACAAATAATTACAATTATGATGCCGTAATATTCTGCAAAAATCGAGCAAATAACTCACTGACCTTTTCGAAGCTTTGTCTTTCCTTAGAATCTACCTCTAAGTTCTGCCGCCAGATTTACGAGTGGCTTCTTTCTCGGAGTAATCCCTATTGATCTGCAATCTTTACAGGCGAATACTAAATTAATCTTTACTATTTCGGAAGGTATCATTCGGGTCTGAATTGTAATCACGCACTCTATCTCAATTTTGATTGGATATCGCTGTGGACCGATCCAATCAAACTTAGCGGACAATGTCCCTCTCGCTGTCTGTCAACGTGGGGACGGATAAGAACACACCCCGTTCACCCCGTGGAATTTTCTTTTCATCCTAGACCTAACCTTTAACATATAGGTGTGATAACGGCAAGCCTTTGTTGTGTGACACCTTTGCCGACTCAAGTTTCCGGTCTCTGGCTTTAGATGTTAACCTTGCGTAAGAGTTCAACACTAACCCCGCGGAAATCTTTAGAGATCAAACACAAGGCCAAGGTAATATTCCCAAGACAGGTAGATTATAGCTTATACATGACTTCAGCTGGCTGCTTAGCAAATGGGACAATACATTTATACAATTACAATAACTTAATGAAATATGCAGTTTTGGTGCTTTCTCTCTCTCTCTCTCTCTCTCTCTCTCTCTCTCTCTCTCTCTCTCTCTCTCTCTGATCAAAGATAATTCACTAAACTACTTTTGAATTGTAAAGAGCAGCACACTTAATAAGTCGGAATCATGCATCACTAAATTCACATTTCAAAATTTTTTCTTTTCAAGTTTTTTTTTTAAATCTTTAGTGTGACAAAGAGCAGCAGAATAATTAGAACCTAAGGGTGCTATATTTATATTTTTAAAATTCTTGAACCAATTTATTATTTTTAATTGGTTTGATAATGGTAAGAATTGCAATAAATAAAAGTAAAACCTCCTGTAACATTATGTCTTTTGTCTCACTTTAAGAGACAAAAGCTTAAAAGGATGTAAACCAGTTTTAAGGCTGTTTGTTTGTTTGTTTGTTTATTTTTTAAATACATTTAAAGGTCGATGTTCTGTACATCAACAACGCAAATTAAGTATTAGAAAGCAATCGTACACTAAGGCTAATACTTCTAATCGCAAGTAAACATTTTTATCATAATACGAACATAATTTTCCACAATTTGATTATTTCGGCTTTTGCGATAATATATGTTCCGAAATGAAGATTGTGATAAGAATAAGAAATCCTTTAGGAATGCTTAATTCTTTTTAATGTCATTTACCAATAACCTTTTTTATGTGCTATTGATGTTGCTCTGAAATATATTATTTTCGCAGGATCTTATGTACAATAGTATCATAGGAAAAGATAGACGTCTGTAAGGTGCGTCAAAATGAGTGACGTACAATACGATCCTTACAACCAGGGTCGTCGGATGAAAGCTCGTTAAGAAGAGTACGAGGGAATGTATCATTGTCATTTCTGATCCTTACTTTGCTAAAATAACTAATGTTTCCAAAGTAATGAGACATATCACTAAGAAGTAGATTTCTTAAACGGTGAAAGTAAATACTTAAGTGCGTCAAAACTGGGGTGGAAGAAGATGGACCACCCTGCTGTAGTGTTGTTTTCTTAAGGTACACTTAGATTTTCGAGAAAGCACATGGTTTTAGAGAACGATTAAAACTTCGTTGCTAACGTGCACCTTAAAAAAGGGACTGAAAGAGTTACAATGTTTATCGACACAAAACGAATGCCGTAAAGCTCCGTGGGGAGCATTAATTATTTCTGGTAAAGGAAAAACTTAAGAAATTTAGAGCGCAGTCTGTTGTCATAATGCCATGCTGATCTCCAGTATGTCATTATGACAACAGATGGCGACACGAGTTGGACAACAAAGACGATACTGATAAAACTTAATATTTACATTACTGCAAGGCCAAATCTGTATGAAAACAGCAGTTAAAATGATGTAATTGCAATATGGCAAGTTTATAAACAGAATATACAAAACTTGTAATAACTGGCATAGCGTATGCCATACGACAAACAGAATCAATTCAGTAGTTGGCAAATTGCGAGATACAATGACGCAGAAGGAAAACCGATCTAAGCACTTGCAAGCAAACATGTACAGCTTGTATCAATGAAGAATAGAAAATTCATGACTAGAATTATGAATGTAGCACTTGCAAGCAGCCATTGATAATAATGCAGAAGGAAAGTAGCACTTGCAAACTGCCACGTTCAATTTGCATCAATGAAGAATACAATATACATGGATAGAATTATGAAAGTAGCATTTGCAAACAGCCATTTACAATAATGCATCAAGGAAGGTTAGAAAATACACGCATAGAATTATGGCGGTAATCCCGCTCCATACACTAGGAGTATACTCTTTTCACTCCCTAGTTGGAGAGGGTATGAAATGTGTCAAGGTTACGATAAAGAGGTGTAAATACGTACACATATAGTAAATGCGATTAGGCACATGACGGAGAATGTCTTTAAACAGTATGGATGAAACATTGAGTAGAATTTCAACTTATATCTTGCTGTTACATACGAACTTTAAAAAAAAAATATTCAACCATGCCCGCTATTCACACGTTGCCATTAGATCTATTTAATTCACTAATTTGAAGCAAATGTAAGGCAGGTGCATTGTTTTAACCTACAATACGCCTTTGGAGCTAATCATCCTGTAAAGAAATATTTTAGCTAAATAGTACAGAATAAGAAGAGCCTTTGAAAATTTGGGTTTTATTATTTTTCTTCTATTTCGGTTTTCAGAGTGACTATTCCGATTTCAGGAAACCCAGATACACTACACGTCACAGCTGTAATTTGGCTGGTATGTTTCGCTTGTCCAACAGGTAGAACTTGGTTTCATGTGTGCATTTCTTGCAGGCTTAAATTACATTGACGTAAGTCAATATTAGCTATTAAATGGAAGTATCAGATTAATGACCAAATGGGTTTGGTAGTGACAGATCGTACAAATGTTCGGTAACAAGACAAATTAAACATCACCCGTTTAAATTTATTCATGTAAACTGTCGTCGTATTTTCTCGTTATCTATTAATTTCCTTCTTTGATTCCTTTGTACTCTGTTTTGATTTTGATAGCTTGTGTTGGTAATCTTGCCATATGTTTTGTGCGGTTTTATTCTGCTAGTATTCTTTGCATGGGAGAGGTACTTCTAAATTGTAGGAACATTTAACCAATACCAACGCTTTGGCTTTGCTTGAATTGAAATAAAAATAGGTTTTAACAAGACCAAGACAAGACACTTAAAAAATGAAGGCCCATCTGTATGTTGGAATAGAACTTTGGTGAAAACCATGTCAGTATGACCAACTCTCACGGAGAATCAGCATGAACATGTAGCATGTTGAATGTCAAAGGGG
>JAECUM010028035.1:0-47600 GCA_016617855.1 Megalonaias nervosa | reverse complement strand
GAGAGAGAGAGAGAGAGAGAGAGAGAGAGATGGCTGGCCAAGATTGGTCGATAATGAAAAAAAAAATAATATAAAAACAACCTGTTGTGAGCTGATCCGAGCTGTAAATGAAAAAAATAGCGATATTGTTTTATTAATGGAATTTCAATCCTTTAACAGACTTGAGTTTGCAACACTTATTACTGAAATTAGTCCCTAATTCTTTGGTGCGGAATTGAAAACACATGTTTCAAACACACGTTGAGCCAGAAAATGACTCTGCCCGTATGGTTTTCTCAACACATAATCTCTAATCCAGGATGCATCTATAATGATGATTATAGGTGCGATCATGAGCACCCAGAAATTTAAAGTTATTGAATTTTTAATATCTTGGTGTTTGCATAGGTTAACTATGGGAACTGAATTAGTACCGTGAGTTCTTTGACTACTCTCCTACTCGTTATTTATATACAAATTTTTCTATTTGATAAATGGTGGTATTAGATATAGAGCATAGTATTGAAAACCATGCACTGGATGTAATCGTTAAATAAAGCGCAGAATGGTTAGGTTTCTTTGTGTCCATATCAACACAGACTGAGGATGCATCAATGCTTTATGCCAAAACGTATGACCTTTTTGACCATGGTACTCAGCGCTAATGGCAAGGTTCATTACGTTACAAGACATAATGGATTCCAATATCCTCCAGGTCTTGGGGTATCTAACACACTAAAACTTTTAAAAGGGAAAAAACCACTAAGCTACTACATAACTATTATAGCTGTTTCTAAGACATCTAGGGTCTAATGATATGCTGATTAGATATTTGTTTGCATTTAAACAGACACATTAACTGATAAGTCTTCTTTATTTTAGATAAATGTATTCGTGTGCATCTCGCATACAACTTTCGGTGCGCTATAGAAAGGCTTGAGAACAAATAGTTGTTTTGATGGTACATGATATTTTAACATTTTTATAGTACCGCAAAGTTTCAGATGTGAGCCATGTTAACTTCTGTAATGTTTTGAAAATTGCCGAATGCTAGATGAACGAACAGAACAAAAATAAGCTTTAGATATATAATGTTCGCCATTTAAAATATATGTACGATGCACATACGTTTGGAAATTTAGATACTGAATACTAAATTATGTACACTACAAAGGGACATAATCATTACATAACAATTGAAACTGGGAACAGAGGCACAATTACAAAGAATAAAAAAATAGTTTCCAAATATACTGATATTGACACAAATCACTCGTTTGCTATAACACTGAAAAAATTTTCTTTTTTTTTATGAACATTTCGAAGTCAAAATTGTTTAGCTATAATTCAAGGTAGAACCCAGCTGTGTAATGATTAATCAATATGACTAAAGTCTAGAAAGTAATAATAATGGAATTTTTCTGCATGATTTATCATGAAAGCACTGATATTTACTAGAGAATGTTCGGGTAGGAAAATATTTTTCACTTTACTGATATTTTCCATATGTATTATTGTCAAATTGCTATGGTTTATAAATCTTCCAGCCTCAAGAACATTCCATTGACTGGCTTGGTAAATACTCCTTTGTCAAGCTTTGGCGGGATCTGAAAATGTCAGTATGATGTCCTTGTCAATAAACGGAAATGCAATGGAGCCTCTTAATTATGATAATAAAAGGAAGGAGAACTAGTCAATATGTAGGTGATTGATTCTATTGCTGATAATAAATTTCTGTGTTTTCAAAACAATTATCCGGATGGATCTAATTTTAAAAGATTTCAATAACTTGAGATTCGACAGTAACCGCTATCTGCAATTAATTTAATTTTATGAATATAATTTGTGAATATGCTCTCCTCACTTTCAATTATCATGATTTTACAAGAATGTAATAATGTATATTTACTCTCATGTGATAACACTGGCAGCATTAGCAATGTTTCAAGTAGTCAAATGCTCGATCCAAATGAACTTTAGGAATTGACTTTCATTATGCACTTCACTTCACTTCAGCAAAACAGTTGTAGACAATATTTAAGTAAAGTCTGTAAGTACTTACTGGTCCTTTACACTTATTTATGCCAGCTTTAGATATATAAGTATTGTTTAGTTCAATAGCTATATGGCAAAGATAATAGCCTTTTTCACACTTTAACAAAAGAAAAGAAAATACCTCAGTGTCAGGTGCTGTCTGAAAACGGAAGTTCTGGACCATGCCAACAATCGCCATCTTTGCTTGCAGTAACGCCAGCCTCATTCCTATGCAGTTTCTGGGTCCGGCCCCAAACGGCAAAAATGTGAATGGTTTGATGTTATCCTTGTTCTCAGGAGAAAACCTTATCAATTATAAAAAAAAAATCTTAGGATTCAGTAATATAATTAAGAATTAATTAAAATAATATACTTAAGAATTAATCATAACATTGCCTTACTCAAGGTATAGTCTCTTCTAAATAATTCATGAAGTTTTCTTAAATTTGTTAAAAAAAAGTCACTTATAGAAAAAACCCCCACAAATGATGACTATTTTCCAAATTAAACTTTCAGAAATAATACAATATATATGGGCATGAATATGAACAAAGATATCAATATAAATAGTGGGCAGAAATGTGGATGAAGATATATATTGACTCTTCCTTTTGTACTCTAAACGCTTTATGTCAAACACCATTTGATATCATTTAGGTATTTGCAATGATAGAAGATAAGAATACAGTAAGAAGACAAGGCTATCATTATTACTCTTTTCGGAGATAAACTGTAAATTTATCTAATGCCCTTTCTCTGATATTAAAGGACAGAACTCGATACCACCGCCAAGTAAGCACTGGTTTCTTCTCTAGTTATGGAGACCGCTCCTGTGGCCTTGTGGTTACAGCGTCCGCCTCGGATGCGGGAAGTTGCGGGTTCGAACCCAGGCCGAGTTATACCAAGGACTTAAAAAAATGGTACTAACAGCTACCTCGCTTGGTGCTCAACATTAAGAGGTTAGTGTTAGGGCTGATCGGCCTGGTATCAGGATAATGCGACTGGGTGGGACATCATGCTACATGTCTGCGGCATGATGCCCCAGTGCTACACATCACTATAAACTGCCACACTGCAGACATCGCAGCGATATGACTGATAAATTGTTAAGGCTACGTTAAAAATCCAAATCACACACACACACACACACACACACACACACACACACACACGTTATGGACAATTTCTTCCATGTAATTAAATTTCCATCATTCTATAATAAGGTTATTACCTGGCATCAACCGACCGAAGAGAGTTAAACTACATTTCACTTCTTGACTGGAAACATGAATGAGTTGGTATTTTGCCTTATGCATGTTGATCCTGTGACTTTGTTCCTTCTACGATGGCCTTTACTGTGCCCTTACAAATACATCGCTCAATGCTAATTAACATTTATTTGAAATAATGTCTTCTTGTTATTGAGAAATTGTCATATCAAAGTTTTTTGAAGATTTAATACAGGGGGAGCCAGACAAAATTGCGAGGAAAGTGAAGCATCATAGAAAATTCTGGCCCTTTGATAAATGAACCAGAGATGGGAGCAATGTCAAATATCTGCACCTCTTTAGCTTTCTAAACCTATCACCCAATTAACAAATTTCACCTACCTCTTCTTGAAATATTGCGAAATGTATAATCATTATCCATTAAAAGGCATAGACTGAGTTGAAAATACAAATGATTGATTGATTGATTGATTATGCATTTTATAGCGCTCCAGCACTGTAAGGCTAGATAGCACCACACTCAGTGATATAAGAAAACGGATACTCAGAAAAATTTATTATAAAAGAGTGATAAAAGTATAAGAACACAATGTGGTAGGAATACATGAGGGTTACTGATCAATAGGGATGTAAATGTTTTTTTTTGTACATTGTAAAAGGATAACAAAAGATAAAAAAGGGTGATTAACAGTATTAATATACAATGAAAATACTCAAACTAAAAAGGATTGAACACCAGTTAAATTTCTGAATAAATGCTAACTTCCATCAAGAAGTTTAAGAAAAGAAGTTACGTTGACTGTATCAAAAAGTTTCTTAATATGTTGAACATTGTATTAACGATCTCGTATAGGTCGGAGATCGAAACAATCCATCATAAAGTGTTTCACAGTGAAAGGTTAGTTGCAAGAAACTCACTCAGCTGGATCTTTCACTTTTAATATGTAGGAGTGGGTAATTTAAGTATGACCTATTCTGACGCTTGCAATGACTCATTTGCTTCAGCTAAAAGGCTATCACATGGAGATGTCCTAAATGATCAGAGAGCAAGTCATATTGCTTGGTGGCTAATTGGGTCAAGCATCATGTGTATGATTTTCTGGCTGAACGATAAAGAACATAGCCATAGTCTTGTTTAGATCGAATAAATGTTTTGCATAGGTGGATAACGACCTTTCTATCAGCACGCAAGCCCATGTGCGCTACTACTTTGACTAATTCGGGAGCTTTCAAGCAATAAGCTTTGAAGTTCTTTATGTGTGGAATAAAGGTGAGTTTTCTGTCGAAGATAACAACTAAAAACTTTATTTCCTCAGCATCTGGTATAGGTGTTCCGACCAGCATGAGTTTAGGATCATCACGATGTCTTCATAACTGACATATATGCATACTTACTGTGTTTGATTCTGATAATTTGAAACCGTCGGTATTGACCCAATTTTGAATCTTGTTTATATTTTGTTGCAGCTGTCTTTCAATTGTATGCATGTGCTTCCATCCATAACATAATAGGAAAACGTTAAATTATAGGGAACAATCCACACCACAAACATTTGGTAATTCTTTTAATTTTGATGTTGAAAAGCGTTTCAGATAAAATGCTGCCCTGGGGCATGCCCATCTCTCGTACATACCAGAGAAGGTGCAACCCCCTCGTATCTTGAATTCTCTATTTGAGAGAAAGTTCAATAAAATAGTAGGTAAATGCTTTTGTAGACCCAGATCATGCAGGTCATTAATGATTCCGTGCTTCCATTTTGTATCATAGGCCTTTTCTCAAATCGAAGAAAACAGCTACTAAATGTTCTTTCTAGATACAGTCATCGTGAATAAACGTGTCATGTCTAACCAGCCAATTATTGGTATTACGGCCATATCGACATCCACTTTGGAAAGGAGATATTAAATAATTAGTCTTCAAGTACCAAACAAACATTGCATTCATCATTCGTTCCATTGTTTTATATATACAGCTCGTCAAAGGAATGGAATGGTAGTTGGTAGGTTCCGTGATATCTGTACTGGGTAGGGGAATTGGTATTAATGTAGCTTCTTTCCAAGTTTTTGGTATATTACCAGTGGTCCATAAATCATTGAAAATTTCCAAAAGAGGGATTAATGATGGTTCTCGTAGGTGCTTCAAAAACGGGTAATGTACTTCGTCAGGCCCAGCGGATGTATCATGGGCATTATTCAAAGATTCCGTAAGTTCCAGACGTGAAAATGATTTATACAAACTTCTGAATTATTTTTTTTTCTTTTGACTTGTTAGCCTTCGAAAGTCTGCTGAATAATTAGAAGATGAAGAAATTTGAATAAAACTGTCATGTCTGAAATTTAAGTTTTTTTTATTTAGTTTTAGATGTCGGAAATGCTCTTTTACCTTCTTTAATCATGTAGTGAGATTTAGCCTGGAAATGCGGCACCTTCTTAAATGTTCGGGTGTCGGACGATTGCTAAATTTTCTCAGTGCTACTTGGAGTTGTCAAATGGCTTCATTACAGTCTTTAGTGAATCGTGGCTTTTGTTGTCTTTTAGAGTTAGGTAATGATTAATTCTACTGCAGTCTCTATTAAATAGATGTTTAGGATATTTTTAAAAGGTATCTCTATTAAGTCTAGTTTCAAAACATGTTTCAAATTTGGCCCAGTCGGACTTCTCTAAATTTCAGAGTGGCTTATCGATGGTAGAGTTGATGTTCTTTAGATAGATTTGGAAGTGGTCACTGCTGTGAAGGTCATCAATGACCTTCCAACCATAATCCAAAAGCAACGAAGGGGAACAAATTGTCGAATCGATGCATGTATGTGAACCTGTTCCCGGATGTAAATATGTCAGTGATTTTTTGTTATACAGAACAAATTGTGCATAGAAATGAAGTTTTCTACCTTTCGACTTCTATCATTCATGTAATTTGAACCCCATAAAATGCTATGGGCACTGAAATCCCTGAGTAGAACAAATGAGGCAGGCAACAGTTGAACGAGGTTCTAAATCATTTGGTAGTAAGTTGGTGTTTGGTGGTATATAAATGAAAAAAAAATCACTCGATGTAGAGTGATGTTTTTTTTCAGCAATGGCTTATTAAATCTGTGTTTTCAGGAAAAACATTATGAGGGGTTCTATTATTTACAACAATTTAAGCTCCTCCTGGAGCTATGTCAACATTTTTCAAGTAGGTATTAAAATTGAAGGAATTTGTAAGTATGATGTTGTCTGTATCTTTAAAACAGGTGTCCTGCAGGCATAGCACTGAAGGATCATGTTCACTTAAAAGCAGAAGAATGTCATTGTAGTTTGTTCCAAGTCCTCGACAATTCCATTGCATGATGGTTTTCTTCTTTATGACTTTAAAGGTGGAGATGGTTTAGTAATTAGGTTAGACCTTTCGCGAGGGAAATCAATATGCTTATTTTTCAGGAGGAAGTATGGGGTTAAATATTTTGTTCGTAGGTTTGGAACTGCCTTGAGTACATAGAGCAGTTTCTTCTGCATCCATGTTTTCAAAGTCGCCAGTCTTATTATACAGCTTAATTGGATCATCAGAACCCTTGTGCTGCCAGTTAGAGCTCTGTTTCTTTCTGTTTGATTCTTTGTGATTTTGGTATAGTGGATTATTGAAAGTTGTATGGGTGGAGATTGTATTTTCTGAAGCTTATAGTGTAGAACATTTAAAGATGTTGCTGTATCAGGATTTTGCATCCTTGATTGTCTTCAGACAGATCTTTAATACAGCTGAGAAGATTGGGCCAGTTATGGAGGTTTAAGCTTAAACACTCTTTCAGGCCTCTGGAAGGGGATATTAGATGTGTATTTTACCCTCTGCATTTCCTTCTACTCTTTCCAGGTTTCGCAGTCCTTGTTATTGGCGTGGTGCTCCTTTCCACAGTTGACGCAGTGCGGAGTGGCTTTACACTTTGGTTCTCAATGAGAAGAGTCGCCGCATCGGCCACACATTGGTCTTTTGGAGCATCTGTCTTTATGGTGACCATATTTCTGACACTTGTAACACCTAAGTGGATCAGGAATGTATACCTCAACATCAACCTGCAAAAATCCAACTTTTACTAACTTAAGTAGTGCTGGTGTGTTGAAGGTGAGTATAATGGTGTGGTGTCCTGCAATTATCTGCCACGTTTGATACGGATTCGATGAATTGCAGTGACACCTTGGTTCTTCATCCCTTTGAAGATTTCAGTCTCAATGACTCCTGCAAAATCACAACAAAGTATCATGCCCTTTGATGAATTGAGTGAAGAGTGAACGAAAGAAGTCACGGGAATATCAAATAAGATCTTGATCTTCTGGATGTTTTCTGTTTGTCCTCATCATTCGTATTCCACAGGAAAGCTACCTATTTTCAGTTTTTTTGACACTTTTTAGTGTGCCAACTAGACCAAGTATAGTCTTTTCGACTATAAATGGAAATAGTGAGGAAGGTGGTCTGGAAGTGTCTTTACTCTGAATGGCCATGAAGCATGCAAAATGACTCCATGCCACATGTTTCATCATCTGAATTGATCAAGGAGTTGTCCTCTTCAACTGTCTTTTTGGGGTATTTTCCATTATGCATGTTTATTCATCACCCAAGCTCACCCACCCACCACAGAGTCCAAGAAGGGGACACTTTTAAAGTATCAGGGATACATAGGTGGTATATTCAGTCAGTAAAGTTACCTCCCGATTGACCCATTAAGCCACCGCCATTTAGGAAAACTTTTCAGAGGTAGGAAAAAGAAAAATACAGGAGTAGACTGTAGGGGCAATGGTAGGATCAAGACAGATAATAGGGAAAAGATAAACAGAAAGTGGCGAAGAAAAGTAAGACCTCCTAAGGCTCGACGTGACAAGATTTCTCAGAACTGGGCCCGTTCTGACCACCTGTCAAGAGAAGTAGAGGCCGAAGTAGTATGTCGCATCGGAAAGCCATTGCTCAACAACCAGGATCCTATCCTCCCTTGACACAAATCGGAAAGCACGGCAAACAAGTTGCCTACCACTCAGTAGCCTCTTACAACATTCAGCGAGGACGCGTCGGGCCTATTTCTACAACCCCAGACTCGCAGTTGGATGTTGAGGATACAAGGTAGAGCCCATAATACATTCAAAATGTGAACTTAGACACCAGTGCCTTCTTCTCTGATATGTGCTGCCAGGTTCCGAAACCTTTATTATCATTGACTCATGCTTTCATGACATCACAGGAAATATAAACCCCTTCTACAGTCAACGTAGATGGAATTCTGCTCACATGATTAACTGTAACGGATAGATGGGCACATGGACTCACAAACGGAAGGACAGACGGATATGACTTATAACAATATATCCGCAAAAGTGCAGATATAATAAGGAAGACACTTGATTAACATTTTTCTTAAATAAGTGGATAAATTTCATTACACTCATTTTTACATTTAATATTTGTACCAAGAAGAGTTGTTTAATATAATATGTAACATACAGCTTCTCCATGTAATGTGCGGAAATTTCACTTATTTTTTTATGCGAAATGTTTGTGAATCACACTTGATTTACGCCTAGCTATATTAGCTAATTATGTCCTTGGTGGTTACAAATATATTGAGAAAGCCACACCTTTCTGGGTCAAATTTGTGTGGGTTGGGCCAGAATTCCGGGTCCAAATGTAAACTGTAGATTGGAACATTCACATCTAGTCCTTTGGGGATCTTAACTCCGCAGATTTCTGTATCCACAAGTGCTTCTCTATTGAACCTGTAAGAGTGGATATAATAATCATCATGTATACCAACATAAAAAGCTTCTCAATATATCTGAGTAGTTACAGCCAGGAAAGAGCTCCTATTCGACAGTAGCATAATCATAATTGCTTGTGATGACCTTTGTATATCAAGTGAGTACTTGAATATGTTTTAGCACTGAGCTTTAAATCATGCTGTACTCTGGGTAACGTTCCTGAAAGTATCACAAGTAGTACAGCAGCTGAAGCCCGTGTAGAACTGGCCTTTCGTAGAATACTGAATGGGTCTGGGGAACAAATACTTTGTGCACATTTATTTTGTTTTGCGGTACGGCTAATGTAACAGGTTGTTTACCTAAAATATGGCGTTAAAGTCATGCAATAGAAGTGTATGGTTTGCTAAATAAAGTTTGTTCGTTACGTAAAAAGGCGAGCATAAAGTGAAAATACTGTCAATTCAATCATAAAAGTTTACAAAATAGTGACAAGTATTTTCTAAACATCATGCAAAAATTCCAATTAGCCAACCAACCTCCTTGCAGGCGGATAGATTCTGAGCGTCTCTGACACTACCATATCTAGGTATTGCAATTTGAAAACATTGTCATAGACTGGCTGACTCTGGAAAAAAGTTTAAATGCACAATGATTTGAACGTATAAAAGGATGATAGATTCTGGGTAAGATTTCAAAATAAATTCAACTGAGTAGCTTAATGTCTCGAAAAGAAGTTTCAACATTAAATACAACGTGTGATGCTCTGGAAGAACTGGAACAAAACAGAGGCCATTTAATTAGGAGAATAAGAAAAATGTAGCATATGAGATAAAAACAAACAGGAAGCTAATCAATAGATAAACTTGAACAGAAGAGTTGAAATTTACGCAGGAAATATTGAAAGAGAAATATATGCTAATTTCTGCTTATGTAGTAAATAAAATAAATCTTTCATCAGAAAAAATTAAACAAACAAAGCAACTACTACCAGCCCCTGTAATCTGTATAAAGAATTTCAAGGATTTCTGTTGTTGCTATGGTATTTACATGACGTGTGGTCTACATTTCCTTAGCATACTTTGCCTAATTCTTTGTCAATTTCCGATCTCAATTTATCTTGAACGTCCTGGTTCACAGCGAGGCAATACGATACAAATGTCAAGAGACTGGATGTGGTGTCGAAAGCGGCCAGGAGGAACATCAGTGCATTCGCCAAAACTTCACTGTCTGTCAAACCTGCAATTTATACTTATATACAAAGATACAACATACAAATAAACAGACCGAAAACAGACATCCGGTCATGCAAACACTGTTGGTTCTCTTCTGGTGCGACGATAAACACAAAGCCAGATAATTAGATATAGATATATAGTGCATGAGAGAGAGAGAGAGAGAGAGAGAGAGAGAGAGAGAGCTATCTAACCACTATCAGTAAGTAATCTTTCAAAAGAAAGGTAAATATGTATTGATTTTAGTAGTAATGGAACCGCTACCTAGTACTTATCTTTGCACAAATATGGCAGCTGTATTATGTGGTTGACTATATAGATTTGACAGCATATGTGTCAAAAGTGAAATCTGTGCTGTTACAGGTTGCATACGGGAATATCTTTGTATCTTTTATGAACAAACAATTATGAATCAGTAATACTAGGCAAATAACATGTTGGTAGCGCAATGAATTTAGCATAGAAAATGATAACCTTAAAGCTTTGTTAATGGGAGTCACCTTATATTTTAAAAGCAGAAGCCAGAAATCTTCCTGACAGTAATGTATCCAACCCACCATTCACAATATCAATTTGATCCTTAGAACAAAAGTTGAAAACTCCTGATTTCATTTTTCATAAGATTTATCATCGACGGTTTGCTAGTATGCTTCCCCACCCAATTCGAAGCCCAGTAAAAGTAAACTATCTTACCTCTCTTCTTATATGAATCAAAGCTTAGGCCTTCCGCGTGCTCTTCATTCTTGCTGTCTTGATCTTTGTGTGCGTTGATCATTAACTGAATGAGATCCCTGTAGTTCTGCATAAAACGACGTTCACATTTACTGCAAAAAGCTGTTTTGCATAAATCAGCTGCTACGGGTTGGTTCCATTCTGACCCTTTTCACACAAACATGCAATTCTCTCCACTCCCTCCCGTCCACATTGTTTAAGGGTCATGGAAAAATATACATGCATATCTTATTGCAGAGCTTAAAAGCGTAGAATATAGCATAATAAAACGCCATATTTACTATAATACCTTAAGTCTATTAAATAATTGTCAACATGGGATATAATGATTCGTATAGGGCAATGACTCACTACAGGATGTCAACAATCTTTAGAATTTAACAGTTGACTTCATACAATGTTTTCCATAAAAAAATGACACATTTTGATAACGTTCTTACGTTTGACGTGTTACTCCTACGCTCTTGTATCACCGACTTGGTTGCTTCTATGAAAAACTCCACTGCACTCTTATCCATTAGTGGTATGCCCCTCATGAACATTTGAAAGTCAGGAAACATCACTGAAATGCACAGATGAGAGGGTTCGTTCTTATTCTGCACAGTCTTACCATCCTACGACAACAAATGCGGAATAATTTTGGTTTTTATGCAGAAGCTTTACGTGTTATCCAAATGTATTAAACGATGGAAGAGTTTGAAGAAATTAGAGCAGTCAGGACAAAACCCAACTGAGCTAAGTATCTATTAATCTATTGCATGTGTGCTACATTGCTTAAGCTAAATATTCCTTTGTTTAATTATAGTTGAAAGCTTGCTTAAAATAGGACAGTATAAACGTTAAAAGCATGTTCTCCTCTCTCCATGCCGCTTAACACCTTCCTTACTAAGGTCACTTAACTCTTGAACGAGGTGTACTGTATAAATATATGTAGGAAGTGTATATAGACAGATAACATTTTTCTATGTATCATTGGAAGGGCAATTACTTTCGTGGGGATAAGTAAGGAAGAATATGGATGTTTAATTGCCATTATGCTTTTGTGAGACATATTCAAAAGTAATGTCCATGAAAGGACGGTACAGTCAGAAGAAAATGACACGAGGACACCAGTGTCGAGGAATCCACCTCAAAAAGGAAATGGGTATGCATAAAAGAAACTGATGAGTGTAAGGGAAACTGCAATGATCTTAATGCTGAAGTGGTTGAAGAGAATGCATCCAATCCAACTACGTTTCAGGAATACATTTAAACGATGCCAAAAAAAGAATGAAAAAAGACGATGAACCTACACTCCACTTTAAACCCAACATTAGCACATTCATGTGCAGCTAAGAAAATAAATCTACCTTTGAGAGAGGAACTAAGACACAGTTACCATCTTTTTGCATGAAACCTTGCAGTAAAATGAGAAAATGAAATGATTTAAGAATAGATATATGCCTTACGTCACATGATAAAGTAGGCTTCTTTGTACGTGTATATGAGAGTCTTCCAGTCAAATAAATGGACAAAGCTATCAGGTGAGTATGTATCCAACATCTTGTCATTGTACTATGGGTATACATTTCCCTTAGCTGAGCTGAAGGAGGAAAATTTTTTATAATCCCTGGCAACGGCTCATTATCTACAAACATTTGTAAGATGAAATTCAAATTTCAAGCTAAGATTCCCATAAGCTGAATGTAACTTTGAACAGAATAATGTCTGACACATTCAACTTAACGTCCATGGAATATCTCTGATTTTAGGGTTTTTAGCTTATGTTAGAGTTTCGTGCAAAATACTTTCATGAACATTTTGTCAAATCTTTTAAAATTTTCTATTCTTTTTTCTACATAAATGATTATATTTCAGTTATGAACAATTCAGACTTTATGTTAAACAGTTGAATCTTGTAGGAAAAACTAATAATAATACTGCAGTAGTAGTAGTAGTAGTGTTGAAGCCAGACTAATGAAGACTGACGAATGAAAGGTTTACATTAAAACAAGAGAAAACAAACACATCACGAAGAAAACATTTAACTAGATTAATAATTTTAACACGTGTGCGCTGTAAAAGCGAAAAAATTAAATTCTGAGATTGTCCTAATACTTGTACGAAACATTTTGGCTTACTTGCCAGTAAAATCCGTGGACCTACTAAGTTTGCTGTCATGGCTTTCGTGGCATTAACCACAAAAGGGTCGTTCGGATTACTCTGTGAATCGACCTCCATTCCAAATCCCGTACTGCATATCACATCCATTGTGTAGGCGCCAAACAAACTGAAAGTCATGTTACGGACATATTGTCAGTTCCACATTTGTTTAATAATTTCCTTACATGTCCACAGTCTCTTGGTCAAAGGGAGATATAACAAAATGGTTTCAGAGACCTTACTTTATTATATGATGGCAATGTGCTTAATAATTTCATAGCCTGAACAAGTATCACTGGAAATGCCGAAAATTTGAATTCGACCTAACATTTTTACAAATTAAATTTATGTTATATTTGATATCAATATACTGATATATCGACTTCATTTTATTTCTTGAATAAAAGGGAAAACTACTCAATTTTGTCAAGAAAAATTAATAAGGAAAATAACCTCGTCCCTTTGATGGCATAATATTTGGTAACACATTACTTGGTTCATCATTATTAAGTTTTAAACTTATTATTACGATTATTTCTTTCAAGTGCACTTCATATGCTAAATGTTCAAACTTTTGAATGAAAACAATGACTAGTCCTAATGGATCCTCCGAAAACCATCCGTGTTTTGAATCTGTTTAGAAGTTAATAACCGAAAAAAATGATGTTGTAAGATAAAAGATCCATTCAATCAGAATATAAATTCCTCAAGATGTATTCATCTTCTCTTCTTTTAATTATCAGGTTGCTAATTCCAACATATGCTTTCATTATCATATGTAAAGTGTATTAAAATCAATAGAGACATCAGTATCTAGTTCAACTGTTTACCCTTTCATTTCTACAGATTTTCCATTCTCTGACATCTTTCTTCCATTGCAAATTAATCTCTCCAAACATTGAGAAATAAGGGGTGTCATCTAAAAAAGTAGACCGATAAATATCAGTAGTAAGTAGAGAAATCAGTAAGTAAATAAATGGAATTTCTATGATTTTAACACTTTACTTAATAGTTTTAATATCTACATTCACACTTAATTCTTCCAAACATTATTAGCAAACAAAATCAGCTAGAGCTGGAGGTGATGTGTCATATAAATCTGTGCTATGATTGAAATCTCCTTAACGTATTCTCCACTTAATTAATACACTAAAAGCATTTAACGTATTAAAATACCTTATAAGTTAAATTGAAAGAGGGTGGAGAAATACTGTAACACGCCAGGGGTTTATAAGATGCCAGTATATTGTTACGTATATGTAATTTAATTACTTGTGTGTTAGTTTTAAATTTCTTTTTTATTTTATTTTTATTTCATTACATGTTATTGTAATGATAACTTTATTAACTGGATTTGACATTTCCGGAAAATTCAGTTCAGGCCTGGTAAATAACCAGTATTGTTACATTGTATTTTTTCTAGCTGACCCAGTTCCTGACCTTGATTCAGAATTGGTAAACAACTTTCTTTTAATTTCTTTCCCAGAGTGAAAATCATTGGTCATAATCAAGGTCATACTTGGCTTGCGTGTCAGTTCTATGTAAACAACTTTTTTAAATGTTTATTCGATCTTAAGATTCGTTAGGTAGAATCGAATTCATCCATTGCGGACGTGATAATTTACATATGATGTTACTACTTTTCTCGAAAGAAAGTGATCACGTGACTTATCACGTGGTTCTTTTTTGCACTGTAGTTAGAGTTAAGGTGATGTTTTATAGTGTTTTTTAGTCAGTCGTAAATTATACCTTCGGGCTCAAAGGTATTCCTGTTATTGCCAGTTGATTTGAGTTTTTTCTTTTTATTTAAAATAATTTATTTTCCCTGGAGACTTCATTTAGTGCTCATCAAAATTCTTGAACAAAGACATTTACTGAAAATTATTCGGAATTCTAAAGCCGGAATATTATTCTTGATTCATAAAATTCAACAAGGAACTGTTGACACGACAGCACAAAACAGGTTATAGAGGACGTCATCGCCTTCCATCTTGGAACTTCATCGGGATTCGAACTTTGATTCATTTAGAACGTTTTAGTGATAGGACTTATATTTTTAAATTCTAGGATTAATTTTTGGATTAGATTCACAAACCGTAAGTCCTTTTTTGTATTTTTACCTTGTTTTCTAGGGAAATAAATTATTCTGTTAAAATTTACCAAACTTGTTGACTTAACTCTTTTCTTTGTTACTTTGTACGAGCCTAGACACGTAACAATATGCTAACCCCAAAACTGATCCAAACAATTGTTGAATCCACTGTGAGAGATTCTCTTGAGGTCGATGTTTACCATATTTCCAAGGACCTTCAATAAACATTCTTTCAGCTGAAGGTTTCTCTTTTTCTTTTAAAGAGCTAATACCACAAATAATTTTCTCTACTCAAACTAACAACCACATATTCCAAGACTTTAACTTCCCAGCTGCACGGATTTTCTTGCAAACCATTTCTTTGTTGCAGATCCGTTCTCATTCCATGTGCAATGAAACAAGACCCACACAGCTAATACACAGAAATTACTAGTATCTCAAATTAATAAACACTTATACGGGAAAATATACCGATAACTCTTTATATGTGGCCATTTGATGAAACTAATCCATGCTGCCACAAAGCCTGGTGAATACCGTTCAGTGTGAATGACACATGTACCTAATAATTAGCTAATTACTTGGCTTGAATGATATGTTTCCAGCATCAATTCCTCATAAAGAAACAAGTGATCACTAAAAACCTAGCAAAACTATAAACAGAAAGAGAGATATAAATAGCATATATTCTAGATTTGTTACAATATGTTCTTAGTAATATCATTCGCATTCGACAATACAACAGTATTACTATCTAATGATAAATTGTTTTCTCACCTGTATATGCATCATGAGATTAATACCATATAATGATAGATTTTTGTCTCACCTGTATATGCGTGATGAGATATAAGTATCTTTTGTCTTGTCACGACAGAGACGACGGAGACGACGGAGGTACGATTATATAATAAGGTTTTTTACAATTCGGATAAAGATTTTGTCTGAGATGGTTACATAATTAAACCGGTTGTGGAAGTACTACTTTTATTTTGCGAAATACAGCAAACTTTCATCTTACGTATGTATGTATGTATACAAAGTTGACATTCTTTCCCAACTATTCTATCTTTGCCTTTTCATGCCTACTTTAAATCAGTTTCGTCCGTGCTCTTCGCCGCCATTTACGTTGATCTTTTGCGTTTTAACTGCATCTTATGTGGGTTTTTTCTTTAGATTTCCATTTCCATTTAATTGAAGATTTCCTTTTCAGCCCAAAGGAAATTTTGAAATAGAACGTTTTATGACCTTTATCCACTGCTCATATTTTGAATGATAAACAACTCCAGATTAAACACGAAATGAGGTGATCAACTTACGTTTCTCATTTTTCCAGAACTAAAGGTAGGACTTAGTGTAGAACGGAGGAATTTCCAATGTTCCCCTGAGGCCAAGTTTACTGCGGAATCCATGAACTTTGTGTCTTCTAATGTGTGCTATTATAAAATAATAATAATAATAATAATAATAATAATAATAATAATAATAATAATAATAAAAAGAAGAAGAAGAAGAAGAAAATTATTATTAATAATAATATCAATGACTAACTTGTTCTGAAATAATAATAATAATAATAATAATAATAATAATAATAATAATAATAATAATAAGAGGAAGAAGAAGAAGAAGAAGGCGATAAAAGAAGAAGAAGAAGAAGCTGAATGACAATGATCAGAATAAGGAGGATCATTACAAAATTATTTGACGCAATTATTGAACACAATTATTTATGGCCTGGAGTATCAAAGACTAAAGTTATTGCACATAAGTGTTAAAAATATATGCTATTAATTCAATTAAATAAATTAGGTATTTAATAATATTTGTCTACAACCATTAAAAACATCAATTATTTTTAAAAATTCAAACTATGACTAAAATTATTAATGCTACGTTAAAAATCCAACACATACACACACAAGGACATATCAAAATAAAATATCTAACTTTCAGAAAAGAAGACTATATTTATAAAGATTTCATTATATACATAAAATGCAGATCTATACAATGTTACTGGAACTATATCCATTTTGTGCATATTAAATAACTGACAACTAAGACAGTATGTACGAAAGTCAGATAATAGTAAATAAACCACATACAGGCCTATCTGTAAAATCTGGAAATCTCTTCACTAATATCTGCTTTATCATCTCCGGTTCAGTGATTAGCAGCTGAGGAATGTTGCCAAGGTAAATTCTAAATAATAATAATAATAATAATAATAATAATAATAATAATAATAATAATAATATTAATAAGAAGAAGAAGAAGAAGAAGAAGAAGAAGAAGAAAAAGAAAACACAAATAATAAGAAGAAGACTTTCCTCATTCTGTTTTACCTATATTATCGGTTTTGTAGTTGTTCAAAAATTGAAATTATTTTTAAAGTGTCTTAAATTATATCAGTTAAATTCAAAGGGTCATCGAATTCTGTAAAATTCTTAGGACATACTATAAAGGTCAATGGGGAGAAAAAGTTTTACTTTTTTAATGATCTGTGTGGTTCAATATGAGTAAAACAAAAATCCTGGTAAGATGTATCACCAGCATATTGGTGAAATTTAGTTTTAACTTGATGAATTGCTTAGTCCGAAATTGGCTATTGCCTTACCTCCCTTGACTAAGTCCTTGCTACCTGCTTTTTGTAACTCTATTGCAGGATAGAACAACCATCATTACAACAAAAAAAGCAGTCAAAACAGCATTCTTATGCGGAGTATGCAGTCAACACTTGTAAAAGGTAAATTGCTTTTTTATTTTTGGGGGTGTGAGGGGATTGGGGACAGCTAACTTCTGGAAGAGCAAAAGCGAAGAAAACTATTGATTAACTCATTGAAACTGGGTCAACCTGAAATTCTCATCACTATGTTTGCGAGAACCTTACATTGTCGATATCATTTCGTTCCATGCTTTTTAATGTAACCTTAAATTTGTCATGATATCGGGGCATAACATGATTAAAGAAAACATTATCAAATTAAGCAAAATAAGTCGCTCCTATCCAAAGGGGCAAAGGAAGCCTAATCGAAAGAATCTTGTTACTTTTTTTTCCCTCTGCCTTACCTGATAACCAAAAATAGAAGATGGGGAAAGATTATTGAAAGTGATAGTTAACGTTTTGAGATTTTTCATTCAATCAGCCGTCTCTTTTGAAAGAAATTTGCCAAATGTTACATTTTGTCTTGTATTAACCGCACTTTTAACACATTATTATCATGTGGAGAAAGTAGAAGCGAAATGGTTTTGCAGGGTTCGCAGTATGAAATACGCAATTCTTTTATTAGAAGTCCGACAGCAGTAATAAAAATTATTGGGTAAATGGGGAAATTAACAATAGACTGCCATATTGAAATGTATAGGGGAAAAATGCTGTCTAAAACCTGGCTCATGGTTTTTTTACATGTGTGATGAGTCTGCCTGGTTAGAAACTGTAACAATGTAACAGGTTGGTTCTGGGGTGGGTGGGTGGGTGAGTGGGAGAATCAGTGGTTTCTAACTGAAATGACTATTAACTCAAAGTTTTGTCAAAATTGAGATGGACAGAGGGAGTCAATGTGTCAACAGATAAATAAGTTATTCATCAAATAGGAGACATATTACCCATCAATAGTGATAATTGGACTCCTGATGTCCATAGTTTAACAAGATGGCAGAGTATAAGAACCGGTGAGAATTAATATGAGGCCACCACTGTTTTGTGGAATGTTCAGGAGATGCGGAATTCATGTGTTAAAAATCTGTCCATAGGCTTTACGTGATGGGTGCTTATAGACCCAAAGTGAATGGCAAATTTGTTTATTCATTAATTTCTGACAAATCTAAGATATGCCAGTAGCTTTATGTTTTTCATTGGTTTTGTTGTAGAGTGACTGACGTTGGCTTATGTAATGCATGGTATAAATTTGCGAACATATTGACAGTCCGTTAAATATGATCTAGAGACGATTCAGTGCTTAATGTCTTAAAATGTTTTGAACCAATCTGACAGGGACCGATTTGTCTCAAATGGGACAAAATTGTGTTTTGCCTTAGATTGAAGACACACTGAAAATAAACAACCCATACCAAAGCTAAAATATCTTCTTATAAGTTTGTGAGTTTGAAGGTACCTAGTTCAAACTGTACGCTCAAGATTATTTTTATGGTACATTTCATTTTCAAACTAAAAGCACGATTCGACAAAAAGATAATATTTTTCTTGTAAGGCTGTGACATTTTCGGTTCAGTTGGTCACATTTTGATGTAAGCTTATTTTCTTGTACTGTGAAGTTGTGAGTTTGAAAACAATGAAACTAATTTACAAAACAGTAAAACTTAACACCACATATATTATGAAGGAAATGTACTTCATAAAGAAGCACCAAAAGGAGAGAGAGAGAGAGAGAGAGAGAGAGAGAGAGAGATTTCTTCAAAAACCAAATGGTCCTAAATCTCTTTGGTGTGTGTGTGTGTGTGTGTGAAATAGAGAGAGAGAGAGAGAGAGAGTACTGTAAACAAAGGGCCATTCGAGGTTTCCAAAAAAAAAAATACACTCTTGATCTCTCCCTCTCCCTCTATCCTCTCTCTCCCTCTCATGCTAAACCTATGACGTAATATTAACTTCAGTTAGAAACCAAATGTTCCGGTCAAAGCAGAACCAACTTGAAACATCTTTACAATTTCTAATCAGACTCACCACAGAGAAATAAACATATGAACACAAGACACTCTAAATTAGTGACTTATCTATTGATCTCCATACCTCTCTCTCTCTCTCTGTTTCAAAGAAGACAAACTAAACTTTAGGTTTAATTTAATTATTGTAGTCTACCCCATGAACAAACACAAATGTTCACACACACACACACACACACACACACACACACACACACACACACACACACACACACACACACACACACACACACACACACACACACATTCTTGTAAAACCTACAAAACGGGGACATTTTTATGTTAACAAATTTATGAGCGATAAAGATCTATGTTACTATGCATCTGATATATACATGTCATTTCTAATTGATTTGTGGTTGATTTCCAAGAAACACTGTATAAGAATCTTTACCATCAGAACGGGGACACACATATATACACAGTGTTAGAAATTATACAATCAAATAAGGGACATTCAATAAGTATGTATTTTGATTCAAAGCAGAAATCAATTCAATCTAAATACTGCAGTAATGTCAACTCATGCACGTAGTTCCCACCCATATTAACAAACTAAATTAAAATTATCATGTTGAATTTTTATAGAATGTTTGTTGTATATATAAGTAAAAATGTACATCCAGGAGTTTGAAGAAGCTAAATTGTCAGAGTTGTGCGAAAATACAGAGAATGTGTCCCTTTTTCTAAAATGAAATAATCAAAGATCTGCGTGCCAGTCTTCAGTTAAAATAATTTTATTGGCAAGACTACGGTTTAGAATTTAAAATGTCCCACAAAATAACACATTTTTAACTTTGGTGTACAAAAGTTTGCCACTTTAGTGCAATCCCCTTCATTAATAAGGCAATGCATGATAAGATCTCTTCGATATGAAACACACCAAAAATTTATGTTGTATGATGGCATGGTTTAGTTTTAGTGAGCTCAGGTTAGATCCGCATAAGTGTCCTTGGATCCAAATAGTCCCTAATAAAATCTAATTGTGTGGATTGATTGTGGGACTCCATGTGCAGTATTCATGATAGAGACTGGTAAATTGTACAATGAAATGATTGAGAAGGGACTTTCCCGTTATCTGGAGACGCCTTTTATTCTTACTATGATGGTAAATATGGTGTAGAGTTACAGGAGAAACGAGGCTTAAAAATCATGATTTGTCTGACTTAAGGTAGCGTAGGAAAAATAGTTCCCAGTATTTGGTGTTTGAGTTGTGATTCGTATTTTATGGTAGTTAAGTACTGGCACTACGTTACGGAAATGTAATAAGGAGAAACAATGCAGTTGTGAGGTAGGCAGGCAATTGTGAAGTTGTGATGTAAATGTGTAGTTGTGATATTGGTGGTCATGCATTAATTAAAGGAAAATTGTTATAGTTTGTTTCATCCGTTCACTAAAGAGACTTCTTGCACGTAACATTATTAATGTTCTGCCTTTCGCTTAGTGAAGTCAGTTGTGAATTTAATGTTGCCTATTTATGGTCATTTATTGATTCGGGAAAACTTGACGACTCTTATCATCGGGTCCTTAGAAATAGGGGTAAACAAGGGACTTACGGCCAGAAAGAAATGAAGCAGCAGAGAGGGTGAACCCTACAACTTTGTAGAGACCTTATTTTTGAAATTTAAGGGTTCCTACGAAGGCTGAAAAAAAAGTTTTTGCCTTAACAGTAAAAACTTCTCTAATTGACCAGATTTTTTCTGATTTTTTCACGTGCTGGTCACTACGCGTATGTCGTTCACCCTCCCTGCTGCTATGGTTTTTATCCAAAAATTGTATCAAGTCCGTTACGATATCTTGACCTAGGATCATGTAAATTTATTGTTACAAAACCAAAAGGAGCAGCTTGTGCTTTTGAAAAGAAATTTTTAAATTTGTTCATATCCATGTCCCCAGAACACCAAGTATAATAAATATTTTGCAGCGTATGATTATCAACGCCGTTGAACACAACTAAAACGTTACAGTTATCCCTGATCACTTTTGGAATTTGTGTATAACGCTGTGTAACATAAATCACGTCTGTGTTTTTGTGACGGCCTCGTGAAAATATCAGAGCTGGATTGGATTGTTTGTCCAGCATGACATCATCGTATGCCACGAGGTTATTAATGAATCCATCCAGATCACCTACAGATGGCGCTTCATCAATATCAGTAATAAAGTCTATGACTTCACTGTCTTCATGCAACAATTTTGCGTTTTCATTAAAATCTTTAAGTACTTCGTAACATCGCTGGTCATCTACAGATGGCGCTATCAAATATAATTTATCCCACTTCAGCCATCTCATTATTAGATTAAGTAATAATTGCGTTTTTCCACTTCCGGACGGACCTATTATAATCATTCTGATAGAATTTGGTAACGCTGGATGGTGCTTTACTGGCTCTTGTTTTCGTGTCCCAGAAAAGTCAATTATATCCATATAATAAATAATATGAGTCTATATTGTGTTCGATGCAGAGCACCTACACATACTGCTGAATTAACGACAATAACAACAAAAAATAAAAGACGAGCACTTACAGGTAAGTGTGTGAAATGTGGCACCAAGAAATATAAGTTTATTTCATCAAAGACAGGTGGGGGGGATATTGCTGCATTTGTTAGGAAAATTATCAGGAACTCCATGGGCTAAATACCCCGGTGAGAAACATCTTCCTGGATATAATTATTGTGGTCCTGGAACTCGTCTCGATATCCGACTTGACGAACGAGATCAGCCAAAACCCGGAGAGTATCCAGTAAATAAGATTGATCAAGCATGTCACATTCATGATGTTGCTTATAAAAGTCCAGATTTGCAACAGCGGCATCTCGCAGATGTGAAATTGATTCACGCATTAAATTCTATACCTAATAAATCTCTCAGAGAATCTCTCGCTAGCTTTCTAGTGAAATCTGCTATGAAAGGTAAACTAGTGCTATGGGCTGGTAATTAATTATATAACTATCATAATGGAATCTGTTTATTATTCCCCGAGAGGGTATTAGAGAGGTAAAGCAGCGATTAGTAAACTCGCCGAAGCAGCAAAAGTTTCACGTGATGTTGCTGCATCATGGTTAGCACGACAGGCAATATGGCAAATCTTCCTGAGTCCACCTAAAAGAATTCAGTACGCGCATTTTGATGTTAGCGTTCCTAATGAAGTTCATCAAGCAGATATTTTATTTTTACCACACGATACCATTAAAATACGTAGACGTCAATACACGTATAGATATGCGTTAACTGTCGTTGATGTTGCGAGTAGATACAAAGAAGCGGAGCCATTATCAACAAAGACAGCATCTGAAGTTGCATCTGCGTTTGAGTGCATTTATCAACGTGGTGGTCTACGATGGCCACGGTTATTGCAAGTTGATCCTGGTAAAGAATTTCTTGGAGCAGTATCATCGTTGATGAAGAAACATAACGTTAAAATCAGACGAGGACATACTGAAATTCATCGTGATCAGGCAATCGTTGAACGATTTAATAGAACACTTGCTGAGCGGTTATTTGGATACCAATATGCAAAGGAAATATCTACTGACTTTAAGGATAGATCTCGTGAATGGGTTGCAAGATTACTGAGTGTGATAGCTGCGTTGAATAATGAAATTACTCGTGCAACTTCCATGAAACCTTCTAATGCGATAAAAAAAATATATATACCCCGTAGCAATGGCTACGGACAACGACGTGAATCTTTCTCTCAACCAGTATTAGGTAATGTAACTGTAAGATATTTATATGAACCTGGCGAACTTGAAGGTGGTAAAAAAGAGCAACCGATCCTATCTGGAGCGTGACTACACATACAATTTCTAGCGTGGTAAGATCCACTGGTAGACCTCCAATATACAGACTAGATTCTACAGCCCCTCAACGTGGATTTGTACGTGAACAATTACAGGTAATCCCTGAAGACACACAATTACCACCACATACAATTACATAACCAGAACCTCTACGTCGATTACATTCAAGATAGGTCAGCATCACATTATCACGTGTATGACCAAGATCACTATTAATTCTGTCTACGGTAAATTGTCTTGGATTATTATTCGAATATTGCCATAACATATTACAGTTACAGCTTGCACAATTATTATTCTGTTGTTGTTTTAGTTTTATAATAAATTCAGCATCAAGATCAAAGTCATGCTTATTTTTTTTGTCACACTGTTTATAGCTGACTAATTTTTTATTGATATCGACATTGTTAGTGATTTCTTCAGTTATTACGTAATCTACAATAACCCTACGCAGTTGCGATATTCTCCTGACTCGAGATACGGCAAGATAGACTAAATTCGACCATTCAATACGATCATCTACAATCCAGATTCTAGTATCAGTTATAGTTAATCCCTGCGACGAGTGAATTGTTATAGCGTATCCTAACGTCCATGGCGATTTATCCATGTTTAACGCTCTCTCAACAACATCAACAGCAACCAACACGATATCATTCAAGACAAGATTCTGTACCCTTGGTGGAACCAAGGCACCTGGTATTTCAACTTCAATATTTTGTCGTCGAGTATCTGCTGGGCGAGAACACAAAGGTACATGTAGATCCGGAAACTTTTCTTTATGTAACGTAAATAATTTCTTTTGCAGTTCATCATGAACTATCTTTCTACTTGCGACTATCAAATCAGCAGGTCTCCATAAAATCCAAAATTCATTCATAGAAGTTTCTGCAATTACTTTACGCAGAATCTCGCATTGTATTTTATCTGGCTGAAGTCTGATTAATCTTTTAAGTTCTTTTAGCGGTTCATCAATAGCTCTATGGTCATCATTTATTTCTTCGTAATAATCTACAAATGTTTTCAACCATTCATGTGGAGACTGTCCAACAAAGGGTGGTGGTTGACCATGATCGCCACACATAATCACAGCAATATTCTTCAATAACAACCAATCAAGAAATATTTTTAGTGTTTCTAACGACACCGTGCATATCTCGTCCCATATAATATACCTAGGTATATATTTTTCACCCATCCGCGATGGGGTCCATGTATCTCCGCACCATCTAAAGAAACTGTGATATGTACATGATTTTACTCCTCGTTGTTTTATTTCTCTAGCAAGTTTATGTGTAGGTGTCAAAACAAATATCCGAGTTATTATTCATAAACAAGCTAATCGCACGAGTTGTTTTACCTGAACCACCACACCCATTAAGATAAACGGTCTTATGTCTAGATACAGGATCGTACACAGATGGTGCAGATGACTTTGATGTTTGATTATTATTTTTGTAATATGTCTCCGCAATTTCAACATCGGCAGATTCAGAATAACTAAGTATATTTTCTTGTTTTATCCTCCACGTTCCCCATTCACCATTACCGAGTTTTAATAAATCTTTATATATTTTGTGTACATAAAATGAATCCGTAGCAACGTTAACAGCGTAACGAGGAAATCTATTTATCATCGACAATAGATTTATCGAAATATAAGCTAACATCGAAGATCTTAAATGAGTAAATTGCGGTGAGTAGCCATCAAGATAGCTCACAATGGTACCTAGTTTTGTTCCATCTGATAAATAAGCATTACATCGGTTTATAAATATATTTTTCTCCGTTGTATCAGCGATTATAAAATCTAGTTCAGCATCGTCCATAATCAATCTTGTACACGTTCGTTTATAATCGTATGAACCACCTTGAGTAAACTTACCGATTATCTTTCTACCAAGATCTTTTGCAAGTTTTTCATCGTGCTCGTTCCTGTATTTACTTATTTTAATGACATGATCTTCATCAATATCAGGGAATTCTTTCCTGGTATCATCGATATTAAATCTGTCCGGTTCTGGTAACCAAACTTGCTTCTGTGAACTATACCATATAATCGCTTCAGTTACTCTCAACGATATTAAAAATCCAGCATCAAACATATATCGCAATAGTACTATCGGAACCCAACATCGCTCTGAAAAATGTTTTCCGAACCAAATATAAATAATCGCATGGAGATCTTCTCTAAACTCGAATGATTCTACGTGAGCAAATCCTGTTAAGTCAAAATCTGGTAAGGGTCCGTTTATCGCAACCCTGGTCATGTCATGTGCAGGATGTCCGAATCTCTTAAAGTATTTAGAACATGCTCCATATCCAAGAAAACTCCCAGGATAACACGCTACCATATCAACCGAGATAACATCACTATGGTTGTATTTGGTGTTCCATAATCCACCGTGCCCATATTCTATACAACTTTTCTTGACATCTTCAAGAAATTCCGATCGTGTCGTTTTCCATGAATTTTTTCTCCTGAGCGAAATGAGCAGCGACTGACGGAACAGTAAAACAGTTATTCAATAATTGTCTAACTATGACATCATCAGAGGTATATTCACGCCAAAGGCGTTGCGCAAGATGTTCCATTTCTTCATGGAGAGATTCTGTACGATAAATATCACCGTTAGGTCGTACAAATTGATCATAATGATTATATTCCGAACTCTGAAATAACCAAACAGAAACAGGATCGGTTTTACTAATATTCTTGATAAAATCAAAGATATCACCGTCATAAAATTTAACCTTTCTATCTCGTGGAAATATTGTTACTGCAGCGGTCCATGCGTGCGCGTTATGATCAATAATATCTATCGGAGTTCCATTTTTTATATATTTCGGTTTGTACAAAATCTCTCCGGTTAATGTTTTTACTGCTATTGGAAATCTTAATTTTTTCTCTAGCTCAGCAACGTCGCTGATAGACGCTCCGGTATTTTTAACCGACTCTCCCCATGCATTAATTTTTTAAGTCTTAAATCAGTTAAACCATTACCACGTATCGCGTTTGTAAAGTGTTCTGTAACTCGCTCAGCTACGCAATTTATTCTTGACGAAGTCAAGGATGACAATTTCATCGGTTTGAGATCACCAACATCAGGTTTATTATTCAGCGGAAATATTCCATAGACAACCGCAGTTACAGGGTACGATCGCTCATAATACGGTTTATCTATGCCAGTTAGTATTCCTGGTTTAGATTTATTACTCAAGAAGATATTATTTCCTGACTGCACGCGGACGGGATCGCGCTTGTCACGAATAATCAAAATATCTTCTTCCGTATTTACAATAAATTTTATTAAAATAAAATATTTTTGATTATCAAGGTGGTTAATGATTACTCTTCCTCGTTTGTCATTCATCGTATTAGAAACATTTCCAACTCTGAATGTTGACCATGCATGAACTGCACCATCGTCACGAAACTCCTTCTTGGCCTCACGGATACGTTTAATTATATCTTTATTCGTTAAAGCTAGATCTTGCATCGAAATACTAAATTTATACTCGGGTAGTCTGTCAAGATCGAATCTGGTTGCGTAGGGTTCAATCACGGATAATTCTTCCATATTATAATTAAGGCAAATATATATTTAATTGAATATTAATCTTTTGTATATGATTCAGCCAAATCATTGCCACTGGTTAAAAATTGGTTATACGTCTCCGTGTAACAGAACATGTGTGAATGAATACTGTAGTTATCATATGCAATGCGTCAGGAACGGGAGTTTAGGACCAAAACCGTGTATTGTGTGTAGTGTTGGAGTGCGAGGAAAGACTCAATTGTGTGTGCAATGCGGTGGTAAAAAGTACAGAGAGCTAAAACGATATTACGATAAAAAATATAACGCTGACTCTCCCATAAAAACCGAAGAAGATTATCTGGCTAGATTTTCAAAAAACAATGATTTAGACAAATAAATATTATATATATAAATGGAACAAAATGAGTTTGTGAAGCACCCAATCATTACTAATTATGAAGCATCTCGAGAAGGTGTGATTAGAAACTGCAGATTGAAAAACCAGTCGGTAGTGTTAACAATACTGGTTATCTTTGATTTACTACTAATGGCAAGAAAAATTATTTATCACATAGATTTACCTATGAGTGTTATTTTGGATTGATCAAAGATGGGTATGTGGTTGACCACATCAACGGCGATAAACTTGACAATTCACTTGGAAATCTACGAATCATCACGCAAAGTGAAAACTTTAAGTTTGGAAACACTGGCGGCGCACGATTTGCAAGACCTGTTAAATCCGTAAATGCAGATGGTGAAGAAATTGTGTTCAAGTCAATTAATTCTGCTGCCAAATATTTTGACATAGTACCACAATCAGTACAATACGTGGCAGAAAATATATATAAATCTTCCTTTTCCAAAAGATTTGCACAAAAAATAAGATTTCAATACGTTTAGTCTACCGTATTTTTAATGTTACCAAATGATTTAGCGCTCCGTCAAGCATAATGATAAATATCGTAGTTATCCGTTTATACGAGTTAATGTCAAAAGCTATCCTGATTGTCCATACTTGTAAAACATTTCAGTGAATTTGGATCTCAAGTACTGCAAATAAAAATAATTTTTATAAATATTTAGTGGTTTTTTTATTTCGTTGATTTTGTTCTGAAAACCGCGTTTTTTGTTCGAAAATCTCGTTTTTGCATGAAAAATGACCAAAAATCAGTGAAAATCAGTCAGATTTTGACAAATTCTGAGGGTGAAAACCCCAGGAAGGTTAACGGGAATTAACATTAGGTTTTAAATTTATCGATGAAAAACTGGTTTTTTCCGGATTTTTATCGTAATTCGCTAGCAAAAAACTACACAATACGAGCAAAAGAACTGGAAAAAACCAGTTTTTGATCAACAAATTTAAAATCTAATGTTAATTCCCGTTAACCTTCCTGGGGTTTTGACCCAACGAAAACTAGCAAACTCAACAAAAAACTTTGCACAACGGGCAATATTGTACTCGATACCTACTGAAACATAATGGTTGGGATACAATATACTTGTCAATATGAGGTATCCACAATGCGAAACATATCCAAATCTATGATACCTACTGAAACATAATGGTTATGTTAATTTTCCCAAGGATTTTGTTTAGCTATTATCACAGTCAATGGTCCATCATTATCGCTGTCATTTTCACTCGTATTTTCACTCGTATTTTCACTCGTATTTTCACAATGCTCTCTTAACTGTCTTATACGAAAGTTCATAATCTTTTTCTGTTCGTATTCATGAGATAATTCTAGCTTGATTTTGTCAATAGCGTTTGAGAGAGGCACAAATAACTTTACCTGATCATCAGTGACAGTTGCCAGTGACTTTAACATTCCTTGTTGGATAATTTTCATGAATTTATAATCAGCGGATAGCGTGAATCTGTTCTCGTTCTTTCGTTGTTGTAATGAGTAAAAATCACATAGAATCTTTTCAGCATTAAGATTGTCAGATACATTGATACCGTTATGTTGTAATTTTTTAATCGCAGAAACAATGACATTGATATTTTCAAAATTCATTATATAATAAGTGTATATTTAATATAAAAATAAACAAAAATATACAGCGCGGGGTGATATTCGATCTACCATTCCATAGTTATATCAGATAAACCTAATGAGGTTCTTTGTTTAGACATTTACCCCTAAGAGAACCCTAAATATCCGAAATCGAAACTTTAGAGTCTCAGAGGGTTGTCTGTACGTGTTATTTGTTTACCCCCGAAAGAATTCCTAAATATCCGTAACTGAAACTCTAGGAACTCAGAGGGTTGTTTATACACGTGTAGGTCTTATTTTAGTGACCAATCAGATTCTGTTTATTGCCTTACAAGAATTCCTAGATATCCGTAACCGAAACTCTAGGAACTCAAAGGCTGATTGGTCTTTGTGACCTGGAATCTCATTAGGTTTATTTTTAGTCTAACGATGTGTCTTTTGGAATGGCCCTTGTGTGGGGTACCCCTTTAGTGAAGTCACAAGGTCACGACCTCATATCACCCCCCGCTGTATATTTTTGATGAGATGATATGATGATGATGATGATATGATATGATGAAATGCCGTCTTCAAGCACACAACCCATAATGATCAACCAATGGGTGATTCACAAAAGTGAATCCACCACGTGTTGACCTAGTGGATTGGTGTACTCTGAAGACGGGGGGGGCTGGAGCCCCCAATAGATTATAAATCTTGGCCTAAAATCGCCTCCCGCAGACATATGTCTTTCTCGGGTTTCGAACCGTGACCCTCCGGATGAGAGTTTCTACGCGCTATCAATTGAGCTATCGGACCTTGTTATGAATACATACTGAAAAAGTTAGTATGTGTTTACCAATAACCTATTTCCTAAAAACTACAGTGTTCTTAACAAAAACCACAGTTTTCTGTGTAAAATGGGATTTTATATTTCTAATTTCCAAAAAATATATATAATTCTGCATTAACACTGTGCGTAAGCCGTAACCAAGGATATTGATTTAGTCATAGCGGATGTTCTTAAAATAACTTTACACAGTAATCGGCCACATATACACAGCCGTTATGGAATAATCAATATGCAGCCTTCTAGACAATAGATTTCGATTGTGCAATATGAGAAATCTGTGAGCGGATTTTATGTAAACAAAGAATACAGTATTATTATTTTGTCAGTTACTGGTTGCCACATAGGGAAGTTGCCGATTAGCATTGAATGAGACCGCAGGCAAGGTTATATTGACAAGTATATGCTATGATGTATTGTATTGTATCATAGACAACATCCGGATATTTTTTTTTGTTATGATAGCGCATTATGATTTCACATACAGATTTATATTTAGTTCTTCATTTCTTGTGTCAAGAATGCGATTGTTTTGGTCTGTAAGTTTAAAGTGTATCCTTGATAATAACGGATTATGAACTCGCAGGTACACGGGGTTAATTGGTTCTGATATAATTAACCACCCTGGGGGGGGCTAATGGACTAAAACTGAATAATATGTACCCTTGCTGGGCCTGGTTAGACTTAGAAAGATCTACCTGATAGCTACCTTCAATAACATCGCATACCAGATTGACTGCAATTACTGATGTTATGTTTACAATGCTTGGCGATATATGACGTCCGGCACCAAAAGGGTTGTTATTATGTTTTAGTATAGCCGGTGGTGGGGCTATTTTTTCCCACGATTCAATTACTCCCGGATAATATTCTTCAATAAGATCATTTAATGATTTCTTCATTTCAGCGTTATTTAAATCTGGTATAATAAATGTTTGTAAATCTTTTTCTGTTATTTTGTAATGATTAAGAAATATTTGTTTAGATTCTGGATTTGTGTAACGATTTCCATCGAGTTTAGTCGCAGTGTTTATAATACTTCGATTGACGATGTATAAATCGAATAAGATCCCATTTAAGTGTTTTATTGACTCGATTATTTGCTGCTTTACGTTATCGTTGTAATGTTGTGATAATGCAATAAGTAAATTTCTTAAATCATTAAATATTTTATCGTATTCGGGTTTAAGAGTATCTAAAAAATGTTTAATAAATCCTACATCAACAGTATAGAAACTAATCTTCGTCTTGGTGTCTGTGTTAATAATAAATAATGCTTTATTCAACTTGGGGATCCTTTTACCGTCAAAATCGGTAAAGTAATATCTATCGTCGTTTGGAAATCCAAATCTTGTATTACTCCATGGTTGTTTTTTTTTTTTCGATATTCTGGATCTTTAATGAATTTTTCTTCACTCGTTTTAAATTCTTCTATTTTTGGTTCTGAAACTCCATTATAAACAGGTGCGACTTCAGGCCATCCTAACACTGATCTAATTGAACTTTGATAAATATCTACGAGGTAATCAGGAGAATTTATTTCAATAACCGCTGATAGTGTTGGTTCGTAAGCAGTGATCGCTATTTTAGATTCTTCCCCTGTGATAGATTTAATTCTGCGTTGGAACTCATCATTAATCTGTTCTATTTGATAACTGCCCGTTGAAATTCCAACAACTTGCCAATCAGGTGTTCCATCTGGTTTATTTTTATTCGCAAATACCAGTGAATTATTTGGTTGTTGTCCACCAAACAGTTTTGACCTGATATTTGGCCAGCTATGATAAACTCGTAATCGTGCTAGCGCTATTTCCTTTGCTGGAATTGCGGTTGGAAAATTAACGCTAAATTCAGGATTGGTTGAACTTAATGATATCATAGTAGTTTTTGACGGTGTTGTATTAGCTACGATCTGCTGAAGTAATTCGCGCGACTCTGACATTATTATTATCGTTATTATTTAATTCTCCATCTTTCCGTTATTGTCACTAGCGATTATGAATGCTTCATCGTAGGTTTTCATTATCATTACGAACTCCTCATCGGATATTTTACCATCACTGAGATACGCTGAAAGATACGAGCATAATTTAGTGTAGGTGGCTGTTGCTGTGTGCAATTTCATTATGTACTCGTTTAGTTTATCATTTGTACACGTAGATATTTTCTTAGCGATAATACTGCAAATACCTGCGCATGTTGTTGCCGTTGAAACTATAATTGTTACAACTGCAGGCGCTGTCATCGTTATTGTTGATAGTAATAATCCAGTTCCAGCAATAACAGCAGAAACCGAGTATACCATTATATCAATAACAACCATACGTCGCCGATATTTTTTTACCTTTATCGTGTAATCGTCGATGATATTTTTTAGTTTGGTTTGACACTCACATACTTGAGTGTATCTGTGACGTTGAACATCGATAAATGACTCTTGATTCATTATATTTATCTAGATAACTAATTGAGGAGTTTCACACACAAATTCCAAACACCACCAGTATAACGCTCTGGTTAAATTTTTATCAGATGCTTCCAGCAGAAATGTTTCTTTCGCATCTTTATTTATTATGACGGATACAACTCCAGTAAAAGTATCGTTTGAATAACGCCATGGAAATGTAGTAAATATACTGAATTTTGCACTACTAAATACGGACAGTCTGTATACACCAGTGACTTCTGCGGTGTGTTTGAGATTATTATCTTGCAGTGTCCATACTCTTAATCCTGATGCTACTGTGTATACTACGTTGAAGATCTGCTTGTGAGGAATTTTAATAAGATTCGTTTTTTCAATGATATTAGGAATTCCACTAACAATATCTTTGATTTTCATGTTAATGTCAGCGAGATTAATAATAACATTTGGTGGAGTTCCAAAAAAATCATTAATAGATCTGTTTACATTTCTACGAAATTTAGAAATGTTTGTACATGATTAATATAATCAGTTCTAAATGTAGCAATTCCATCATTGATTGTCGTTAACGAAGTCATTATTGGAATTTCCTTATCGTCGACGTATTTCTTCGTTGCAGCGTCAAAATCTGTTTCTGGTGTTCTGAGATTATTAATACCATTATTATTCATGTCGAGAAATACACGCATTATACCACCGCGCACTGACACGTACTTGGATTCTTGATCATCGACGTATTTTTTTGTTGCTGCGTCTGTATCTGCGATTGGATCTCCAAGATACGTAATTTTTCTTCCTGACATAATAATGTCACCGGTAAATACATCACCAGTTTTCTTAACATAATCGTTAACCAACTTACCGGAATCCTGTATTTTACCTTGATCAGTAAAAGTAACGATATTATTAACAACCGCGTTGGGAATTCGTACAAGTACATCTAGTAGTTGTATGTTACTCGTTTTTAATCGTCCTTGTTTGTCCTGAAAAACGACGACTTCATTTTGATCCACACTTGTGATATTTAATAAATCATCGATTTCATTTCTGAGCTGATCAAGAGTTGCATATTTAGATAAATCGACCTTCTTCTATCTTTGCGAGTAGATCTTCCATAAATATCTACCATTATATTTACTGATATCTGTTTAAGTGTTATGACGTAGTGTAGTGAACGCGTGCACGACTTTATGAGGTGGTGCTGTTGATTTTGATACAGCATCAAGCACAGCGAGGGTTTCACGACCGCATATTGGAGGATCAGTTATTTTTTGTGTTGGTAGCGTTGAATACCAGATTGGAATATCGCCGGTAACGTACTCTAAAAATTCTTTTGGTGGTGCTAATCCATACGAATCGAAATAAATAATTCCACGTGGATCAATTGCATATCCGACCCAGTGCGTGCCTGGACCAGAGTTTTATCGAGATTAATGATACCGGTTTCAATATTGTTTGGTTTTTTTTGGCAATTGATTGCGCATAAAAACACCTCTGAAGTTTTTTATTTTTAGTTTTTTAGCAGCATTAAGTAAATCAAAATTGGACATGGGTGATATTAGTAAACTGTCCCGGGAAGTCTTAGACCCTTTCCGTACCACGAATACGGGGTCCCTGGTAATCTTAGACTCTTTCCGTACCACGAATACGGGGTTCCTGGTAGTCTTAAACCACTTCCCTTTTTTTGATTCCTTGTCCAGTTGCTTTCTTTAACGCCATTCCAGCAGCTGTTCCAACAGCACCTAGCGCAGCTGCTTTTGCAACAGCTGGGGCTGCAGCTGCTATTAATGCTGGTATAGCTGCGAGAAGTGGAAATATACCACCCGATTTAGCAATATCTTTGATGGCGCCCGCAGAAAGATTAAGTTTTATACCTTTATTTGATTTTTTAGCTTCATTGAAGTTTTTGAACTGACTCTCGGTCAACGATAATTTATTTGCACCGCTCATCTGTTCTCGCTTTAGCGATATTTTTATTCCACAGTTATTTTTTGATGCTGATTGCAGCTTTTTAATCTGACCAGGAGTCAGACTCACACTAACGTGATGATAAGACATTATTAATATTATGAACGATCTAATTACATGTTTTCTACTGGAGCATCAATAACTCTCATTCGTCCACTAACACCTTCGAGTAACATTGATTTATCGCTGAGTATAACTGCGATTGCTCTGTAATTAGGAATAGCTCCAGCATCTCTATTAACACGAGCTCGAAAATGAATATCTACAACAGATTGTCTGGTTAAATCTAAATGTTCTAGTGAAAAGTAATAAATCGGATACAGCGTTGTAAAATCTAGCTGCGATATTTGTAAACCAGTATCAATGTTTTGATCACGTCCCATGAATGACATAAGACGATAATATGCACGTGCTACATGATTTTGATCGAAATTCAGTAATATATCCTCGGATGGTTCTTGATGTCCATTTATCGTTAATGAAACCTCAGAAACACCGAGTTTATCAAATGCCATAATATTTTGTGTTTGCGAGTTTAATCGTGCAGTATTTTGAAACGCAATAAATATATGTCTTGGTGCAGAAACACCTTGCTGAGAAGCTATTTGCCACGTAAATAAACCATTAATAGCGTTATCAACAGCATCTGTGGTCATAGTCAACCATGACAAAGTTGATTTACCGCCTTGACTCATAAAAGATAACAACCGGTCTTCTTCGGATATTGACGGAGTCATTACTGGCATCCACAGGGAAAGTTTTGTTAGTAATACTATACCAGGATCACCAATGGGTCTCCATAATGCATCATCGTCTGTGCCTTTTCGTACTAGTACAACTGTGTGTTTGGCTCCAAAAATGACTTTTCTGACATTTCTGCAGAATCCAAAAATATGTGACAGTGGAATTGCACATGAAAATACTCTTCTGTTATCTTTCAACATTAATTTACGTGCTGCAAATCCTAAGTTGAAATCTGGGTTTGGAAAAGATAGATCTTCAATAGCAGCAGCAACAGGAGGAACAGCTCGATTATTGGGCTGTCGAGTAACCTGATTTCTGTTATCAGGATGGTCAGAAGTATCCTTCACAAACATCATTGATGGACCAGCTGATCTTGAGTAATCGTCGCTATATCTTGCAAGGCCAAGTATTGTCGTTGCAACGTCAACGTCTTTCTGGATTGATTCAATATTTTTTCCGTCATTCATGTACGTAGCGCTATCAAATAACGCCATAATACCATTATTAACAAAACCAACCCTAACATCAGCTCCATATGGTGCTGGTACTGCAGGAACAGCGTTATTTAAAATTTCACCTTCTACTTCAATAAATGCCTCAGCGGGTAAGAAATATCTACTTGTATCCTGAACCTGTAGTTCGATTCGTCCACGCTGATTTGGCAGTCGTGCGTCATAAGAATAATACTGATAATCGCGCACAGACTCATCTTTGAGAACTGGTGCGTCCATGTCAAACGCGGGGTCAGATACACGCTTAAACATCTTTATTATTATCGTCTTCGTCTAACTCGAAGACCACTTCGGGAAGTGAGACCACTTCCTGCTATCAGACTAGCGGTTATATTTTTTTCCTTTTCCGACATTGGTACATCAACCAACTCCGCTAGTTTTTGATTAGCGGCTTGATTTATTATTTTACTTACACTTGCGGGCATCACTTCAGTGCTGGCTAATTTCACAGGTTGAGGTCGGACGGGTTGTGGTCTGCGTATTAATCGTGATAGTCTATCTTTGATTGCTGAGAATGCTTTGCTAGCAATATTACCAGCAGCGCTTATACCTTTTTCACGAACAACATCAATAGCTTTCATTCCTAGTTGCTTTGCAATCGGTATTGCTTTTGGGGCTATTCTTCTAAATAGACCCTGAACAACATCACCTAATCCATCTCCGTAGGTCGTTTTGTATACTGGTAATCGAGAGTTTATTACTCTGACCATGGTAGGTCCACGAGTATTGTGTATAATCATCTTATTATTAAGTGACTTTATAACAAATTACATACTTAGTCACTATGATAATCATCGGCGATTTCATTAATGAGAGACCGATATACATTAATATCCATGATACCGCCTGTAAATAATCGTTTACAAATATCAGCTGCTTCATTAATGATTTCTGATGAATTATTACCAGCTCGTTTTCCTCCAATGAGGATTTCTAGTCGATCAACATCAGCAAGAACGTTATTGGGACAAGTAATAAGACCACATCCTAAATCACTTCCAGTTGCGCCGGGAGCGTCTTGAAATTCTTCTTCTTCTTTCTCTTTACTTGATTTCGATTTTTTCTTTTTACTTGATTTCAATGGTGATTGTAATTGTTTCATTTTTTCTCGTAGTTCTTGTTCTCGTTGTAGTAGATCTTTTTTTATTTGTTGTACTCGTTGTGGTGATGGTTGTTCTCGTTGTTGTGGTAGTGGTGGTTCAGATCGTTGTGGTAGTGGTGGTTCAGATTGTTGTGGTAGTGGTGGTGTTTTTTGTTTCTTTTGTTGTTTCTTTTGTTGTTTCTCCTCTCTTCTTGCTTGAATTAATTTATCAATTTCCTTATCATAATACTGATAAAATGGATCATTATCTCTAGCTTGTTCAACATCCATACGTATACGATATAAATATTTTTGCCATTGTTCACTGGATTTAATATCTTTTGCGTGTTCAAGTTTCATTAATTTACCTCTTCGACTAAAACTATTCAAAGCAAATTTAGCTAATTGTTGTAGGTCCATGATATTAATTGTCTTAATAGTTTCTTCATAAAATTTATTTTTCAATTCATCAGTACTTATTGCACGACTCTTTTGTTCAGCACCTTCTGCATCATCATCTTCTGCTTCAGCACCTTCAGGTTGATCTTCATCCTCAGGTATTTCCGGAACTGGCATCGCAGCAGCTATTTCGGCTGGAAGTTCACGTAAAATTTCTTTTGTCTTTTTTGTTCTTCTTGCTATTTTTCCAGTTTCTTCAGCGGTTTTCTCTAACACAGGTAGAATACCTTTAGTGGTCTCAGTGATAGGTTTAAATAATTTTTTTGTATCCTCCTCAAATTCAACTTGATATTCCTGACGCGATTGTAGTTGTTGCTTAACAGAATCACGAACAGGTAGATATTTTTTAATTGCATCTAGTCGCTCTCGAGCTAATTTAGCTGAGTGTGGTTCTCCAATACTCATTATTGATAATATCTATAATGGCTGTTTAATTTATAGCAGCAGAGAGGGTGAACGACATACGCGTAGTGACCAGCACATGAAAAAATCAGAAAAAATCTGGTCAATTAGAGAAGTTTTTACTGTTAAGGCAAAACTTTTTTTTTTCAGCCTTCGTAGGAACCCTTAAATTTAAAAAATAAGGTCTCTACAAAGTTGTAAGGTTCACCCTCTCTGCTGCTAATGAAGCTAGAAAGAAGGAAGAAAGATAGACAGAAATAACGAAGCAGAGAGAGAGAGAGAGAGAGAGAGAGAGAGAGAGAGAGAGAGAGAGAGAGAGAGAGAGAGAGGTTTGTTGTTGTAGGGTTTAACGCCATTTTTCAGCACAAGATAGGCTATACATGGCGGCCAGCATAACTGCTGCAGGATGAACCCTGGAAAACCCCGGGAAGAACCACCGACCCACGAGAAGCTACTAGCAAGCTTTCTCATTTACCCACGTTAGCCGAGCCTGATACTCGAACCCACGCAGACAGAGGTGAGACGGCAGTGATCCGGAACGGTGTGTATTCACACTGATGTCCATGTTTCGCGCCTTTTACAAACGCGAGTGCGCGCAGACACACACACACACACACACACACACACACAGAGCCGGGCTGTACTAAAAGGGCCATTTGGAAGTTCGAAAAAATTATGGACTTGATCTATCTCTCCCTCGCCTCCTCCATCTCCTAATAAATCAGCAATTCCAGTCAAAACAAACCCAGCCTGCAACATTGTTAAAATTTCTAATCAGACTCGTTACAGAAGAATAAACTTATGAATACAGGACTCCTTATGCAATAAGGTGTCACCCTATACCACTTCAGACGCATTGTCAACTGAGGTATTGCGTCTGCCCTGACTTGATGTGTTTTAAAAATTAAAAATGAAGTTTGAGTTTAAGGAAAAGGAAATGCAATATGTTTGTTGGCAATGCTTCATAAAAAATCTGCCCAAAATAGATCACTGCACCATATAACGACATTCATTTCCCATGATAGTCTTTATTTTAAAAAATCGAAACTAAATGATAGAAATAGCAAATCTTTATTTGAGTAAAACACAAGAGTATTACTTGCCAAGAATGACACCGGGTGTTCTTTTTTTTTGACAAACAATTGTTATTTGTATTTGTTCAAAATAGTTGAGTCACCAAAGCCTCACTTACATGAAGGTAAGAATTTATGACTGTGTGCACGCTCTTACATACATTGCGCACGTTTACGTTGTCACAAATATGGGGAAAAACCACCCAAGAATGCATGTCACATATTTCATTAACAAATGTTTTGCCTTAGCAGACTGAATGTTGGATATATGGGTGGCAAAAGTCTGGGAAAAATCTTGAGATGCAAGAAATGAAAACCTGGACAAGTTAAAATTGTATTGTTGTCGATGGATGGAAATATGAATACCGCAAAAATCACAAGCAAAGACTCATTTTTGTGAAAATAAATTAATGGTTAACAATTACCTGATTTTTGATAATTATTGCTTGTCAAAAGGGATTTGATTTTATAGTGCAAACTTTGGTATTCACTGAAATTAAGAAACCATATAGGTAGAGGTATATCCCTAAATCCTATTATCTTGACAGTATGAAGATCTGTTTGCTATGCGTGAACTGCATTGGAAAATTTCAAGCCTGAAGCAACATAACGACACGTTATAAAATATTGTCGGAGAGAGAGAGAGAGAGAGAGAGAGAGAGTTACCCGACGCATCTTCCATATTTCTGCATCAAGCTGAGGTCGGTCTCGTGTAAGCCCTGTAAATAAGTTTCATTACAATACTTTATATCTCATAAGATTTCCAAAAGGAAATATTCTGATACTTTTTGCCCAAAGCATTTAACAGATTGTTTTGATTTTTTAATCCTTCCTTTTCGCAAAAATTTTGTATGCTTAATTAGTTGTCTGCATTCCACAACTATCACATTTAAACACATTCACTGCATGACAGGGGTGCCAAATAATGCAACAATTTTGACATTTGACAAATTTCACTTTTTATTTGTTGTATGATTGTACGAATAAGAAAATGAAACGGAAGTAAACGAAATAATTTTGATTTGCAATTACATATTTTAGTTATCAAACTGATTTTCTAAATTTAGTATAAATGTTGTGTACTCAGTTTCAAGTGAATTTGTAACAAGAATGATTCTTTTACCAAACTATGCGATTTTTGCCATACACCTTCTCAAAACTTATCACTAAAATAATCACAAAAAAGAGTGGTTATTTATATTCGAATGTTTTGCAACTGGATCATCATCATTTCAAGTTTTTTTTTTTCAAAAAGGCACAAGTGCATTCTTTATTATAAGAATCTATTGTTTGACCTACATAGACATGTTTTTACACTTCTTAAAGAAAACAGAGTCAATAAGTCTTACTTACGGACATTCTATATTTCCATGGAATTGTATTCTTTCCTGTTAGCCCCGTATATCCGGTAATTGAAGTTTAAAATTTTTGAACTACGTAGTTAATAACTCAAATGTTATTTAGAAAATGCATTGACAAAGCAGGGTTCATATTTTGTAAAATGTTATCCTTCAGTAATAATGTTACAAAAGAAATTTATTTGTTTAACTATTTAAAAATTTCCACAAAGTCGGGAAAATGTAGAATGATCAACCAAGAAATGACATCACTTTAACAACTGAATCGAATTGTATACATTGCTAAAATGTTAAGATTCTGAGAACAAGAGGAGAGAAATAATAATAATAATAATAATAATAATAATAATAATAATAATAATAATAATAAAAGCAACAATCGTAAAAATTCATCCCTGTTCCATATTTTGCAACTATTAAAATTATTTTTTCTCCGTTGAAATGGTTTCTTTATAAATATTCTTACCCTTATATAACCCACTGTCAATATCCGTTTCAGTTTTTTAATATATTTGGTACCTTTTTTCCAATGTCAATGGTAATTCCAAAGAACGGGATCGGCGTTGGACCTGGGATACCAAGTGAGCGGAAGTAGCTCTGTTTGTAGAGTGTGTACCTAAAGCAAAATGGACAGAGTGTTCATTATACGTTTGTTGCGCGCACTCCTTCAAAATAATTTTCCTGCTTGCTTTATAAAGCGATTGCAAAACGTGTATGCACTGTCGAAACATATATTTTACCTTGCATTCTTGTCAAAGTATGATGGATACGTAAGAGTGGCTAAGGACTCGCTTTCTTTCTATCATCCATTGCTTGGGCCAATGGAGAATAGAAGACAGAAATGGAAAAAGTGTTCAGGATAAACCACTAATTGAGGAGATTGTGGGACACGAGAGACAGTACCAAACGTTTTAAATTTCATAATGAAGAGAAGCCTTGCGACAAGGAAATCATTGACATTAAATTATCTCTGGATATACATACACATATAATTCCAGGTTATAAAGAAAGGAGAGACTCTCCCAGAAAGGTACAAAAAATTTTCTCATGTATCAAATGAAGATGGTTGATGAGACAAAATGTGTGAGAGATTTAAGTGTTTATTCAAGGTCTTTATTAAAGTTTGATGCAGTTCTAACGTACTAACTAGACTCTTTTTAAGTGCAAAAACCAAAATCATGAGTGACGTTTATTTTTCTTCCATAGAATGATCGATAATTGATGACTAGGATAACTTGCCACCCAAACAGCAAACAGATTCAAAGAGATTTTGAGACACGTGTTATACAAGTAAGAGGTATAACATAACCAAATATATCTAGTTCTCTGTGTTTATTTTTCGCAGATCCTGTCATAGATATCGTCTAAATTTGCAGACATTTATGATGAAACAGTTAAGGGTATGAAAACAGTCAGGAACATTGCCTATTTTGAATAGATATCAAACGGTGTATCTCACTTGTCAAAACAATAAAATATAGTGGAAGAAGACTATGAATATCATTCAAGTTTGATCTGCCTTTTGGATTTACAGTTACCAAAATATTTCTGTCACAGGATATAATTACTTATCTCGTAAGAACGTAGAAGTTTTTAGTCTTATAAAGCTGACGAATCAAGAATTTTCGAGATTTGTTTTTGCATAGTGGGGGAAATACACCTCATTCTCTCTCACATTCACTCATAACTGATGCAAACACTGCTATAAATAATGAAAAAAAAAAGGTTACTATTCAAGAACGTCTTTGTTCTTGTAAAAACACAACTGTCCGACCCATAAAGCACGTGTACAAGAACTGGAAAACATAGCTAATCAAAGTTAAACTTTTAGATATGGCAAGGAGGCGACTTTGCTTTTGTGTTCTGTAATAGAACAGAGGGAATCCGTATTCACGTTCGAACAACTACGGCGTTACCTTAGAAACCGATAACTCTCTTCAAACATAAGTACGACGTAAACCTACATACCAGAAGAAGAAATGTGTCGTGTGGAATTTAAAAAAACTGACTGTACAGATGGAATTACCACGATAAGAAAACGGACAAAGAAGAAATATTAGAAAATAAAGCAGATTCAACTGCTGTTTGGAGCAATTCAAAGTGCAATGACATTTTGACACACAAGAGTGGCGGAAGAATGGGTATACATTCAGCATGATAGATCAAGCTATCATTGTAGTATGAACATTACATTCATATTGTGTGCGTAAATTTGTCGGTTGTTGTAGCTGCAAACAACATTTTTACATAGCTAACCTTTATCCATGAATGTTAAGTTGTAAACAATATGCTTAAGTAGCAAGAGTTCAAGGTCAATCTTGTTGACAGTTTGGACAAGGTTTCCCGTTAGAAATCTTCACATTCTATTACGCTATAGGTCAAGGGCAAATGTAGACAAATAGGGAATTGATAAACAAATAATTCATTCCTGTTTTAGGTCAGTCTGTTGAAATTCATCTTGATCAGAGGTTTCAGTTGTTTAAAGATATAATTAGAAAGGAATTATTTATATAAATTATTCACTAGAATTACTAAGTGCTCGTTGACTTTGATTAACACTTTAATTTTGGACATTCTGGATTGCATTATTGTGGTACATCAGGACATTTAAGAATAATGGAATTTGTAACGTATATTTCCAATAAATTAAATTGAAGGAAAATACAGCATTCTTCAACATTCTCAATAACTAAAACTTTTGAAGTTAAAATAATTTCAAAACGTTTAGGACATGCATTGCACATTTATTTGTCTGTAAAGTAAAAAGAGCACTGAACAGCAGAAGATGAATTATTATTATTATCATTATTATTATTAAATGATTGGATTGTGACAACGGTTACAGTTCTGCCACAATTCGGCTGCTTTACTCAAAATTTATTTCAACAACGTGGATCATACCTAATGAATTTCTTCATCACATCAAATAATGGATCTTCAAAATCTCTGTTTGACAGAAATATTAGAGCCATATTGTAGAGGTCTGGAAGTGATTCTCAAGTATTAAGATCCAAAAATCCTTTTTTCCTGTTTACACTCACTACTGTGAATTTAGCTTATACTGACAGAAGTGTAACTGGATGGTAAAGGATTATGTATTAATTTACATTCATCTGCTCTATAATTTATAAACAGCGCATCCAGAGACGGATTTAGTTTCTGTTTGTAGAAGACATCATGGGGAAATGATACACTGTATGCAAGTTTGCACGTAAAACAGTGTTGCTCTCCAGTATTTTAATACAGACAATATTTTCAATATCTTATTAAACAAAATATCACATGAAGGAAAGAAATTATATTTTTTCTCTATCTCTCCTAACATTTAAGGAAAACAGCAATTTTCATTTTATGAACAATTTGAGAAACAAAAGTCCCTCGACTGAAATTACGAAAAGAGTTGGTAAAAAATCAAGGTAAGACCATTTCTGGCGTTAAACCGTCGAGTGTTAAAACCATTTCTGATATTCTTCAGCGATAACATGATTTTCAAATTAGCTGATGTGGTGCACATAATGAATGCCAGCATGACAAAATATTCATTTTAGGATAAAGTTGACATCATTAGAAGTATTTTCCATATGGGACATTAGATCGGAACCATTTTCGTCTAGGACCAACTAGACATCATGACAAGTCTTTTAGTAGACCTCCATTTTCATGTGACCATGCATTCATCAGGAGTACGATTAAATAGATTTTCGAGATAGATGCATTGGTGGCCATATTGGATGTCCGATCGGCACCATTTTCATTTAGGACCAGCTGAACCATGAGATGTGTGTGTGTGTGTGTGTGTGTGTGTGTGTGTGTGTGTGTGTAAAGTTCCAAGCAAATCCTCGAAGTACTTCAAGAGGAGTTGGGATAGCAAACATGTGCTAAAGGACGGACTGACGACGGACAACAGGTCATGCCATAAGCTCTTCTAGTCTATGACCTGCTAATAACTGGAACATCATATTAAAAAGGTGGATGGTAAATTAAGTTTTTCCTTCAGGAATACTTGCTGCATATAGATGTAATAAGAGTACAATTAATATTGAAAATTTAAATAAAAGTTTTGTCAATATAGTTAATGTGTGTAGTTATAATTGTTATGGATATCTATATAATATATTATTTAATAACATAGTTTTTATTTAAGTCATTTGTCTTAATGGCAATTTTATAGAACTCACTTTAAAAAGTGTGGTCACGTTGCGTGTCTAGAGTACAACACGTTGTGAAATTTCCATTTGTAAATCAAGATCAATTACCAAGTTTATGTCAACAGCTATTTCGGTCAAAGAATGCCAACGAATTGGATAAGTCAACATCACATGATCCTAGGAGTACATTTGCAATGTAGATAGATCAGGCACGTGCTAGCTAGTGATTGGCTCAATAATTAAAATGTACAGAGAAGTGTTCCAAAATAATTTCCGGAATTAGTTTGAAAAAAATAATATTGTTGCTCTGATTTGTGGACAAAAGAGCTTATTATAGCGATTATATTAGTAGAAAAATGAATTATCTTTTCTTAATAGAACAAATATTCTTGTTCGGAACAAATTCAACTATGCCCCCTCCTCCCGCTATCGTAGATGTTTCCTATATTTAAAAAGTTTGGCTTAAATTGCCACAGTAGTTTTAAAACTATTTAAATATATTTCCACCTAGATCGTGTAAACGATAAATGGTTGCTATGGAGGCTATAAAAGACAACATTGACTCGAACGCGTCAGATGGAATATTACCTGAAATTATGATGACATTAAATGAAATAATTATGGGGAAGATGTCAAAGTTATGTTTTTCATGTGACTGTCATCAAGACCAAAAGACACTATGTTGTAGATCATTTGATAATAAATATTTCCTGCAAATGGATTAAAATGTTGCCTATATATCTTGGGAAAAATGTGAAAAAATATATTTTCATACAGGTTGTTTTTGGAGTTTGAATGGTTGCTATGGAGTTTTATTGGTTTCTGTAGAAGCCATCCAAAACAAAATTTCCCTTAAATGAATCCTGCAATGTTCGACCAAATATGCTACTTTATTTAGATGTTAAAATATGTATTTCATCTGGTTGTTACAGCAACTAAGATTCTGCCACTCCCCAAAGTTCATACAAGACAGATTGTAAATGAATAATGTATGACACTGTATGCATGTATCTTGTCTCACTTTCTATGAGATTCCTAACAGTTGTAGACACTCCTCGTATTCTTAGCCTATTTAGTTCATCAGAGGAATTCTTTGGTACCAAAGTTTGCGTCATACAGAACTTATGACAAAGTTATTTTAAAACAGAAATCGTATGCAGAGCAGTATGTCTCTATGTTCTTCCGTATGGTGCATTATTAACTCCATAACATATTGCTGCATGCACAGAATGTCGTGGCTATGGTAGTGATACACTCTTAAGTTATGATATATAACTGCTTCACATTTCATTAAACTATCGTTAGTTCAGAAATTATTCTTCAGACAATATTTAAATCACATAATTACATTGTGCCTTGCCTTGCCGTGAACTTAACCTTGAGTGTAGATTCTATTTTAAGATAATGAGCTATAAATAGACCCAGTCTAAGTATTGAACTCGTTTACAGTTTGATATGCTTGAGTACTGCGACATAGATCAGATGACCAGGTATTGCCAGTTAGATTAAATAGATCAGGTGACGCTATATTACGACAAAGAATAGTGAAGATGTATATAAGAAGAGAACAATTATTGATTTTCCTATTTATATTACTGTTCTTATTTTATTTTCAGTCTGCAGAAGCATTTAACGCTGTGTTAAGAATTAATTTCAGATGAATCATTTATTTAAATTATTTATCGGAATTAAAAAATCCTGATATGACTGTTTAGACAAAACAATGCTTTTGGATTATCATGAATTCATTCAAAGACGTTTTCGACAATGTCATTATGATACATCAAGACTGTTATCACTTCAGCACATTCAAGGCTATGTGTGCATCAACACATTCAAGACCTGGAGTGACTTGAGATAGAACGTTTGGATTTATTTTGGAATTAATTCACAATACTGTAAGTTCCTCCTAAACTTTCCTTTTATAATTTAGAGAATTAAATTATTTGTTAAGTTTGACCAAACTTCTTAGATTTGCTTCTTTCTGTTACTGAGTTTAAGACCATCGAATCGTAACAACTAGTAACTGTAACTCTGTCTCTGTCTGTCTGTCTGTCTGTCACACACTCATTATTGGTTCAAAATAAAATTATCAAGAATTTAGTCTTTGAAATTAAAATATTGGCTGGGGGAGAGAAAGAGAACTTATTTACCTGCATTATGAAATAATATAAATGACATTAGAAGCAGTTCCAGTAACGAGAACTTTATCTATTAAATCAATAACAACTCCCATGGATCTCGTACTACTTATTTCCCTTGACAAATGGTGATACACCTAAATAAATTTATATTGGAGACTCTTGCCTTATTGACGTCAAAAACAACAATTTTTCTTCTCCAAAACGTATATCAAAATTCAAAATAAATGCGATCTGTAAAGGCGGCTATCGGAGAGCCCCCTCCCTCCCCCCCCCCAAAAAAAGTGTGCGGAACAGAGTAAGTATTGTTTATAGTTAGATGGTTAGATGGTTAAAAGTATGCCTTGAAATGCTTTAAGGCAAGATGTTACAGGGGGCTTTACCCACCTGGGCCCCTACTCGGAGTTCCATCCCACAAACCTCTTGGCAACTTCACGCCACTCCTACACAATATTCATGGATCCGCCCCCGATCTCTTTCTTTGATCTTTTGCGCTATCTTCGTCGACAACACTATATATTATTAAAATCTACCGAATGCATAGCGATGTCGCCCCTGAATGAATTTTTTGCTTAAAATGAATTGGTGTGTCTCATTCTTAATTTTTGCCTAACGAGACAGAAAGACAGACAGACAGACATACTATCAACTATACTTCCATAATACATCGAGATGACCTCCAAGATCCAATTACACAAGAAATGATTTGCTTTATCTACTGCACTTATATAGAAAACCAAAACTACTTTGCTTCCAGGAAAATTATATTACTAAGTATTAAATCTTTTTTCATTCCATCTGTGACATCAGTAAATGTTCTTTTAATTGCCACATGCATTACAACATAAACTCAGCTCGCGAGATCTACCTACCGTTTGCACCTCAGGCTAGTACTCAAATGCATTACGTGACTACTTGAGCGTAGAAAAGTTCTATTTTTAGAAGCGGCAATCTGTACATACGTACAAATATGTTCTTCTTTAAACACGGTTTTTAGATCCTTTACATTCAACAGAAACTTAATTGTTCGACATTTTCAATCAAACAGAAAAATAAATAGAAAGTAAATTATATGAAGATGTATATGGCTGAGCTTGATTACAAAGAAAAGAAAGCATATAAACATTGATCTTCATTGTATATGCTTTTCGGTCTGTCGAGAACGTTTAATGAGACAGCTTGAGTCAAACAGAATGAGCCCAATATAAAAACCACATGAAAAGTACATTTTATGACAATTTAGAGAAGAGTGCTCCCTTTTATGGATAAGAAA